>JBBPLE010000001.1:0-13722 GCA_038089675.1 Boletales sp. KT-2023b
GAGGTACGGCTGGTGATGGTTTACCTACTCAAGGTACTTATCTGTCTCGCCAAGGCGGCAAGAAAGTCTCGACGAAGGACAAGCGATGGTATAAGGACGTCGGCCTCGGGTTCAAAACGCCCTCAGAAGCAATTCACGGCACCTACATTGGTACGTTCGCTCGTGATCTCTCTGTATGCGGCTGCTACATGTACCCAGACAAGAAATGTCCGTTTACCGGCGACGTCTCGATCCGTGGACGAATCCTGACCGGCAAGGTCGTCTCCACAAAGATGACGCGGACGATCATTATCCGTCGGGATTACCTCCACTACGTCCCCAAATACAGTGCGTGGTAGCGCTGCCGGGCTTCATGTTCTGACGCGGTCCCGCAGACCGCTACGAAAAGCGACACAAAAACCTGGCTGCCCACGTGTCACCCGCATTCCGAGTCGAGGTTGGTGACACGGTGACTGTTGGTGAGTAGAGCGCTGGAGAGAGGGCGTCGCGCTGACGGGTCACAGGCCAATGTCGACCGCTGTCAAAAACAGTGCGGTTCAACGTACTGCGGGTGTCAAAGAGCAAGGCATCGGCCAAGGCGTTTGGCAAGTTCTGAGTGGGAGCTGGTTATATCGTATCATGTTGCATGTATGCATGTTGGCAGTGGAAATAAACAGCATCTTTTCCTCGCTTGGCAAACAAGTGAACAAACAAAGTTAGACACCGTCGCCCAACCCGACTTGCACCGTCTCGGTGATCGACAGTCACGGTCTCCAAAGCTGGCGCCTTCCCTCTTCTCCGCGCTAACTTCCAAGCTATCCAGGTCGCGGCCCCAGTCGTCCCAGACAGAGCCTGCTCCTTCTGTAACACCCTCCAAGGCCCAACAAATGGGCCAGCAACAGTCCAAAAAGTCCAAAAAGTCCGCCAAGGAGAAAGACCAGGATCCACCTCAGGACGGCCCGTTCGACGGCCCTGGTGACGGCTCCCCTCGTGCAACTCTCCGTCAAACCCCTTCGCAAAGTGCTGCCCACGAATACGATGCTGTTCGCAATGTCGCAACATCCGTAGACAACCCAGACCGTAGTACCACTCCCGTCGGTTCAAATGCGCAACCGCCAGGCTCGTCCATAGTCCCCTCCGCCACTCTTCCACCCTCTCCCAATAATCTTTCTTCCTCTTCTTTGCTCTCCCCCAATCCAACTCCATCCGCCTCTGCACCGCCTACCAAACCTTCCCCTACCCCCCTCGACATTCCAAGCACCCAGGCCATATTGTCAACCTCGACAATGCCTCCTTCATTCACACCCGGCTCCACAGCAAGCAGCTTCCCACTAAATGACACTTCCGCAAATGGCGGAAAAGAGAAGCTCAGGCAATTCGATATTGACGACATGATACAGCGTCTCCTCGATGTCGGTTATACTGGCAAAGTCAGCAAGTCTCTCTGTCTGAAAAACACAGAAATCACTGCCATATGCCAGGCAGCAAGGGAGGTTTTTCTCGGCCAACCAACCCTCATCGAGCTATCGCCGCCCGTCAAGATCGTCGGTGACGTTCATGGTCAATATTCTGACCTTATCCGATTGTTTGAGATGTGTGGGTTCCCTCCATCCGCAAATTATCTCTTTTTGGGCGACTACGTGGATCGAGGCAAGCAGAGTCTGGAGACCATCCTTCTCTTGCTGTGCTACAAGATCAAGTATCCTGAGAATTTCTTTCTCCTGCGAGGCAATCATGAATGCGCGAATGTGACACGAGGTTTGTCTTCAAATCTAGTAACCATTCTTCACGGCGCTCATTCCGTCACAGTGTATGGCTTTTATGACGAATGCAAACGAAGATGTAACATCAAAACGTGGAGAACGTTCGTAGATGTCTTCAATTGTCTGCCCATTGCAGCCGTCGTCGCTTCGAAAATATTCTGCGTTCATGGTGGCCTTTCGCCCTCGCTCCATTCGATGGATGATATCAAGCGTATACAGCGACCTACGGACGTTCCTGACTACGGTTTACTCAATGATTTATTGTGGTCAGACCCGTCGGATACCGCACTAGATTGGGAGGACAATGAACGTGGTGTTAGCTATTGCTTTGGGAAGGCCGTAATTAACGACTTCCTGGTGCGATACGACATGGACTTGATCTGTCGGGCACACATGGTAGTAGAGGATGGTTATGAGTTTTGGAACGATCGAACATTGGTCACCGTGTTTAGTGCACCAAACTACTGTGGAGGTCTGTCGGCGTTCTCCTCTATCATGGGAACCTTACTTATTCGTTTGCGTCAGAATTTGACAACTATGGGGCCTGCATGAGGTGTGCTTCTTCACTTCGTGTTGAACTCTAAAGCTCACGTTTCTCACCACAGCGTTTCTGAAGATCTGCTTTGTGCATTCGAACTACTCAAACCACTAGACGGCCCTGCTCTACGGAAAGAGATGACCAAAGCCAAACGCAAGAGGTAAGGGACATCCACTGCTGGGATGCCCCTTTATGTCTGAATACTTTGATAGCCTAATGGCAACTACTCCGTGACAATATTTTGAGCCTCGATTCAGCGTGGCTGCCGAACCTTGGATGCGGCGATGCCCTTTCCGTTGATGACGAATCCGTACTTTATTTAGGCCGTCTCTCTTCTATGCGCATGACTAGAACGAGACAATTTGGGTACCCCATGAGCTTCCTCCGATTCCTCCGAACCCGTTTCCTGTGCCTATTTTCGCTCTCCATGCCCGTTACCCTACCCGCTCTCATAACTCTGATATCCCCTCTGTCCCTCCGGTCCTAGTTTTTGGCACGTTCATTTCGCTGAAGGCACAAGTTTGTAACCTACTCGCAATCTCATCTACACTCATTTTCACCAATCCGTACAATGCGGAGCCTCACCCTTTTCCTTGCCCCCATTCCCTCTTCTGGTACATTGAACCCACCTTTTTGTCAGCTTTACTTCCGGGCTTGTTATTTAACTCGTCGCATATTTTTTCTTCTCGTTTGTGAGATAATGATATTGCTATCATTCAGAATTGCTGGAAACGTAATGATTGTGGAGCTTCTATATACACACTTGGTCATCACTGCGGCTTTTGATGGGTGGCCAACCTAGAGCATATCGTACGCTAAAATTGCGAACGCGCAGAAGATCATGCCAGCTCCCAGCAACCCCCAAAACGTCACCGCAACGGTGCCAAAACTCAAATCTGACATGAGCGTGAGGACTATGGTGAGCAGATTTCCAACCGAAGTCACAATAGGACCCCAGATTCCCAACAATATCTGTTAGATAGCACAACATGAGATAGTCAAACACAATCGCAACTGCCGTGACCTACCATAAACCCAGCATTAAATACCACGCCTGACGCTGCAATACCCGCGATTGCCATGACAGTGCTTGCATTTGAAGGTAACCGGAAGGTTTCGATCTGGTAGTAATGTAAAATGGGTATTGGAATCCAGAAAACGAGCAGGGTACAGAGGCCAATGGTGGCTGTAATTAGATTAGAATGTAGGCCAAATGGTGGCGGGTATATGATGTCGTCTGCACGAAGAACAATTTCTGTTTCTTCGTTCACGATGTCGTCCGAATAATCTGAAACCTGGCGATATTGACTAGATGTGGTAGACAATTCTGGGTCAGACGGCAACGCAATGTATCTCTTGTAGAGGACTTGATAGAGAGCGTAGATGACAGATGCGACCAGAGTAAGCAGATCGCCTACGAAAGGTGATTGGGTGCCGGGAACTTTCGCGTCAACCGCCTGCGATTGTGGCGGCGAGGCGGTGGTCCCCCCATAGACGACGGTAACAACCCCTAAAGTGGCAATGATTACAGCAAACAAACGAAGGGTGCTCCAGTTGACGCCAAGTAGCCTGACACTCAAGAGATAAGTAAAAAATGCATTCGCGTTCCAGATTGCCGTGACGTCTGTGACCCTGAAAAAACGCGTTAGCGGATGGAGATTAGAAAGCGAGACATCGCACGACGTTAGGGGGACTGCGATAAACCACAGCAAACCGGGAAGATTGTAAAATGCCGTGATGCAGACGCTCAGAGCGAACAGCTTTATCGCTGGAAGACTTGCAACCCAGAGAGAAGTAGTATTCCAAGTGGTCAGCTGTGTTGTGATAGCATAGTTGAGCCCAGCTAATAAGGGGCGAAGTTCATGCTTCGACTTGAGGAGTACATAGATCAAATGAATAGGGAAAGACAACAGGAAGGACGAATGGACAACATAGCTGGAAGCCGTATTCAGACGCCAACTCAGATCTGCAGACTGTGAGGGACATACAATATAAAATATGGTTGCTGGTATCCCAGTGTAGTTTGTAGGTACTAGAGATATATTTGAGCTTTTTCGCAGTTGGGAGCGTATCATAAATAGATCAACACAGACCTGAGCTGTCTGTGACTCTGCGACAAATGCGATGAGAACGGCGACAAACAAGGTGGACGCAGCTGTCCTGGACGTGGGGCCATGGGCGCCGTCATTCACTAGAGGCATCCGTCAGAGTGGTTAGAAGCAAGTTATCTACAGACCTTTCGAACCGACTCGAAGGGGGTACTAATAGTACTTGACGAATGATGCACGTGACATTGGTATCTCTACCGTGCCTACCATGTTGAGAGCTTTGCTCGTCTCGAGCCGTCCACTTCTTACGCGGTTTCGCGTCGCAACTGCCGCCCGTCCTAACCATGCTGGCACCCTGCCAGCTCCGCTTCCAGCCCGGACGTGGACGAGGGGTATGAAGGTTAGGTCGTCGGTCAAAGTTATGTGCGACGGCTGCAGCATCGTCATACGCAAAGGGAGGGTGTATGTGATCTGCTCAAAGGATCCAAAACATAAACAGGCAAGTGGCATCCGTATCACGGTCGTGTGTGCATTGCTGACACCCATGAAGCGGCAAGGATAGCTTACGAGCGTCCATCAGGCTAAATAGACTTGTACTGGTCACCTAATCCACATCTGAAATTCGAATTCGATGCCGTTTTCCGTCTGTTTCCCTGCTGGAACATCAAAGCCCACCCATGCGCAAAGTTCTTCGTGCGACGTCCTTGTCCACTCTGCACTCGCCAAAACATCAGGGAAAAACGCATCGCAATCGAATTCTGGGTTGTAAAGACGTGTTATGAGGATGCGGTTTGCTTGCAGTGCCAACGCTTCTTGATAGAATGAGGACCCTCCGATGACAAACAGACGGTGGACGTCTTTCTGGTACCCGAAAATCTCCACAGCGGTATTCAGGTCGGAACCGACGTGTGCCGCATCGGACGGGGGAGACGTTGGTGCGCCTTGAGGAAACCTGGTGTTGTGTTAGCCAATGCACCAGGATACTGGCGATCGTTGCACACAGCTCATAGTCCTTGTTTCTGCTAAGCACGATATTGATACGCTTCTTTAACGGCTTGAACTTGTGGGGGATGCTCTCCCAAGTCTTTCTGCCCATCAACACCACATTCGCCTGGGAGGCGGGTGCATTTGTCGTGACCCGGCTAAAGTATGCCAGGTCCATTGGGATGTGCCATGGCATCGTGCCGCTGCGTCCGATGCCGTTCTTTGCTGTTGCGGCGACAATGAGGGTGAGGTGCGACATGGCTGGCGTGGTGTAGGATATCGGTATCGTCGCCACGTGCATACTAACTACTAGTACATGATAGAGACAACCGCAAGTACGAATCGAGTACGAATCGAATCAACCCCATGCCTTCCATTCGCTCCCTGTTGGAGGTTTTACGTCGACCTTGGATTTCCCGACCTCATCCCAGTTCGTGCTGAGTGCCGTTCCCCCGCTCTCCTGGAAACTCTTCATCATTGCACGCCTTGTGTCGTCGTCTGCGTCCGCAAAGATCTTCTGGAAAAATTGGTTGACCGAGCTATCGCCACCGACATTGGGATCCTCCTCCGTGGTCTTTTCCTTGTCGTTCGTGAGCATATCCATCGTGATGTTTTCCCAATTCTTTCTCTTGTGGCTAATGGGCATTTCCGACGGGGGTGGCGCGACATGACTGGCGAGTGCTGAGAAATGTTGTAGCGACGTGACGCACGACTCATCAGTCAAGACGACGTACGGTCAGGAGAGTCACCAATAAGGCTCCCCCACTTTCCCTGGGCCATCTTTACGAGGTGGATCTCGACTTTGACCTTGCCAACGATGTAGTCACTCTTGTCAGGGTCGATCTGACCCCTCAGAGGCTGAAGTAACAAGATTTTGTCTCCGTTTTGGTACAAAAGCTGGTGTTTTTCAGTGATATGCGTCGGATAAAACAACTGGATCCACCTTTCGCGGCTCGAGCTGGACAGAGACTGCGTTCGGATCGACCCCTCGGTCGAATACCGAGAGGGTGAGTTTTTCGTTTGTCTCGTAAAACTCGTGTCTGAGCAAAGTGAGCCGTTAGTCGGGTCTAGTGACCGGGTGGTCATACCTGGGAGTGGTCATGATGAAGAGGCGTTCAGAATCAATGGTCAACTTATCTGGACCCCCTATTCGAGCCATCACGTGAACATGTGCTAACAACCAAGTTCGACTCGGTGCTAGTACTACGTCTAGCAATGCTACCCAAAGCCGTTCTGTACTACAATCCAGCATCAGTCTGGTCAAGAGCAGGTGAGCATTCTGCTTGTATATATCATTAGTGTCCTGAAAGAGATTCCACACAGCCCTTCTGGCTCTGTGAGCTCGATCGTACTCTTCTTGATCTCTCTTACCCGCCTGGGTTGCAGCCGAGAAAAGGGTTATGGCAACGACGAGATCGATCTCCGTGTGGTCGATACGAGTGAGCATGATCAGCATCGCTCCTGCGTACTGTGCATGTCTCATCTGTTTAGCCAAAGGGGAAGAATTCACTCCAGCCATGCTCCGTCTGAACCCAAAAGGCAAGCATGTCTTCCAGAGATTTTGCATGCCAGTCTGATCGGTTGTTAGCCACCGTCCCGATATTGGTCGTTCCGCTGCAAGGTACCCTTGGGGCCGACATTGAAACACGATTCAAGGTCATCGCTGATCCCAAGGTGATCAAGGTTCTATCCCCCTCGCCCTCCGTTTACAGTGCTCGTCCAGGCATTGGTCGCATTCCTTGATAGGTCCCGTTCAGCCGTGTCACGCTCGCATTCAACGTCGACCGCGCCAGCACCCTCATTGTCTCCTGCGACAGTTGCTTTTGCAACCGCCTCGAGCAGAATCATGGACATCATCTATGCTGATGCCGTGGCTCCCGAGTTGCTCAATCACTTCCACTCACGTGATTCAAAGTCTCTCCAAGCCCTGGCTACGACATTAGTTCCCATTCTTGATGCCAGAAAACAGGTACTTGTCACGTACCTTGCCGATTGCGACCATGAGGTCATCAAGATGTCTGAGAAAACAAAGGCGTTTTGGACTGCAAGGGTGCATGAAATTGAAATCTTGCTGAAACAATTGACCGGGGGCGGGGAAGATGCGGATGCATACTTCACTACTGTGAAACAAACTTGGGAGCATGCAATTCCGGATGCCCTGGCCAAAGTGAACGAAGAGATCATCGGTCCTTATGTCCTTGGTGAGATACTTGACACAGCCCGCGATGCGAGCTACAATTCGTCTCGTAGGTGATCAGATATCGATCGCGGACATTCATCTCTGCGCTTGGTTGGTGCAGGTTGTCATTCTTTCGGGCGGCACTTGCGCCGATTCGGGGGACGTGGCGTTATTGAAGGTGGAACGACACGCCGGGGCTAATCTTTCTAAAGATTCCCGTTCTTACGTACCGAAAACGGGGTCGCAGAGCAGACTGGCGGTGTTCTGGGATGCCATGAGAAGGCGGCAGAGCTGGGACACTATTTTTGCGTAAAAATAACAGACATGTGTCAATATGTATGACGAGCACTTATGGACTAGCGTTGGCATGATTGTTTTACAGAAACGTTCATTCCACGCTCCCTGAAGTGATCTTTGCAACGTCATTCGTTCTTCATTCACAAAGGACAGCGAGTGCGAGCAAGTGCGGCCGAATACGACATTTCATCAGTCTTGTCTACTCCCTTCCCACCGTCTGCAGGCTGGAGACACCAGTGACATGACACTGTCTCAAAGTCTCTTCGCTTTCTCAAAACCATGGCAGTCTGGGGAACAGTACGAATTCCTGTCTGGTTCGGACCCACAAGAGGTGCAAGGGGATACCTCAAGACCAATGTCCACGGGAGAACATCCAGACAGTTCATACCCAGATATCACACAAGCGGACCGTGTTGCTTCTGATTCTGTCGTTTCCTACGTAGCTTCAGCGCCCTCCCGACCACCAACACCCTCGCCTTCGTTGTCAACCCATCGAACTTCTTCTTCTACCTCCGACATAGACGGCGAGCCAGCCTCACCGCTACTTGGAAGGGCCGGGACCTATACCAGCATCCGGGATGGGAGCCGTTGGTGGTGGCAACGTTCGCGCAGGAGACGGAAACGAGATGCCAGAGTATGGAGAACCTTTAGGAAGGGTGTCAGGAGGGTTGTCCGGCATCCGTTGTTCCCTCAACAACCGATAACTATTGTGCGGTCCTTTCATTGCCTTTGAAGACCGCAGCTCTACTCACTCACGACAAGATTTTCGCTCTTCTTCTTTTCACAGTTTTCGCCATCTCACTCACATTGCTACTCATGTATATTTTGAATCCTGACAAGGAACCATTGCCCTGGCAAGCGTACTGTGCCATTCCACCATCATCATCTTACCCCCCGCGTTATCGCACACCCTTACCTTATCCTTATCTGAACCCGCTTCCGGAATTGTCTTTCCCATCGTTTCCTCCAGATGATTTGGATTCTATTCCACCAGCAGGAATATTACTAGGCGTTTTCTCCATGGATTCGGCGATGGAGCGTAGGATGTTAATCAGAACTACATGGGCCTCACATCCTCGTAGCCGAAATGGCGCAGGCGCAGGCGACGGTGGGCTCGGAACCTCACGAACAATAGTGCGATTTATTCTTGGCCAACCACGGAAGGGATGGGAAAGACGTATACAAGCTGAAATGGAAAGTGAGTCGTACTCGCGCTGTATCCCCTGGTATTCGGGGTTGATAGACCCATGTACAGTGTACAATGACATCGTCATTTTGCCTTGCCCGGAAAACATGAACTCGGGCAAATCGCATGCTTACTTTAGCTGGGCCGCCGAGAATGCATGGGTGCCTCCTGTTTACGTCAACGTCTCGATTCCGGTACCATCGTTTTCCTATTCAGCCCAACAGTCGCCTGCACCGCATCCTGCGCCTCACGATTCGATTTTCGCTTTTGAAGACTATGCTTCAGGTCGACCTAGGGCTTGGGTACGACCCGACTTTGTTGCCAAAGTGGACGATGATGCTTTCGTGATGCTGGCGGAACTGGAATCCAGGATAAGGTTAGAACTGCACGCGAAAGGACATAATCCGTATGGCGTATCAGACAATGCCACCTCAATCGCGACCAAGGCTCTCGATCCTGGTTTCCCCACGTCCCCAAAGTCGGGGGCCGAGACGATACCCAAAGAAATCGACACTGCTCGGGATCCCCTGGTTTACTGGGGTTATCTTGTGAAAGATATCTTTATGGGTGGCGAGCTTTACGGCTTGAGCTGGAGCCTCGTTTCCTGGGTTTCACAAGACCCAGCTGTCAGGGGTCTAACGAAGGGTGCCGAAGACAAACAGACTGCCAAATGGATGGCTCTGCATCCGCAGGCCTCCCAAATTCGGTGGGCAAGTGAACGTTGCTGGATATATGATCACCCCCGCGCTGGCACTGTGTATGTATACGGTTAAACATGTACCGTACATCCCGTCTGCTCACGACACCTTGTAGATACTCGCATGGATTTCTATTTCCTTCGCATGTCGCGCGGGTCAAGCAGGCTGTCCTATCCTATTTTGACAAGGAGTCTCAAAACAGGACAACTGATACCCAAGGTTCACTGAATAACCCTACACCATCTTCGTGGGCACATTCGAGCGTGTCGACGTTTGGGGTGCGCTACCAACAGCCGGTACAGGATATGAACTTGGTTGAAAGCGTGGAGGCGCTGGTCGAAGGAAGCGACATGTCGAAACTGCGTGAAGGTACGGTCAGACAGATCAGTGGAGCAGAGCGAACGCTCGCTGACTTTTTTCTTGGTAGGAATGGCGTCCGAAACAGGTTACGCATGGCGATATAGGGAAGGTCGCGTGAAGCGATACGCGAATAAGCGTGTTGGCGGAACAGTCGTCGTACATTTTATCAAGAAGCATGCATGGTTTTTGGAAACCGCGATGGCTTTCCTGGAGGTGGACGACTATTCAGAATCTGAACTAGAACGCATTCCCGGCGATGTAAACAAGGGAGGCCTGAACGTCGGATTCTCGGCCGTTTGGACAGATGCGAATGCATTCAAACATGCACATGCAAGTTTTCCATGACGCAGTACTTGCAACGGCGGATGTTGTTTATTGGTTAAATTTCCTTTGGGATTGTAGCATATTCACGTATACCAGAATTTAACCAACGAGGTATTTTATAATTGATAAGGCGACATGAAAGGATGGGAATCAATACCCGTCTAGTGTGATTGATGGGGAAGTACTATCCACTGAAACGAGAGGGTCGGATGCCCGCAATCGATTGAAGACCGCTCTTCTGATGGTTTCTTCCCAGTGTCTGAACCAGACCCCCTCCCTCAAACCGACGATTCCGGTCTGCGGGTCGGATTCGGAGGATGGACCATCGTATGTAAGCGCGGATTCTGGGAACGTATCGTGGGGTTGTTTGACGTCGCCAGGATACTCGGGAGGGGAAGACACCTGCTCGATACGCTTGAGAGCATATGCACCTCCACACACTCGCCAGATGCCACCACCTCGAGGATGAAACCGCCTGAACAACCACAGGAAGGGGTATATGAAGGTGATGATTAGTAAGAATTTGATCCATCCGTTGGAGAGTGCGCGGGACAGGCGATTATCGGATCGAATGGAGACCGTCGAGTTCAAGGTTTGAAATGAAACGTCGATATCGCCTCTGTAGTGTGTAGAAGTTATGAGGGAACGTATGGCGGCTACGATTGCATCGAAATTCCAACCGTAAACAACCTACGAGTGCGTGAGGCGACGAAGCAGGTGGGAGAAGAATAGACAAACTTTACGGTACTCAAATTCTTGGAAGACTTTGCTGGCGAAGCAATAGTCGTCTGCCCACTGGCGAAATGACCAGGATGATTCCAAGACACTGCTGTGGTGTAAAAGGTGTGGTTGGTCTTCTCTGTACGTGTAGTTGCTGCTGACCCATGGAGGAAAGCCTCTAGAATCCCGTTCCTTGTCCCAAGCTTTCGCAGCCTTGCACTCCGAGTTGGTCGCCTTGCGTTTCTCGCTGCCGAGACCGACTTGGCGAAACATACGGCCACGGTAGGCAGGGGCGGAGTCTGGTACTGACCAATGGATAGGGTCGGCGAGGATGTGTTGACCGACGTCTATCTTGAAATCGAAATCGACGATTGTTTCCGTGTATTGTTCGGTCTGCAAGTCCGAGTTGTTGTCGTGATCCCCATCACTGCCATGGCGTGAGCGGACGAAGCGAGTGCGAGTTTCCTGGTGCGATCCCCGACAATGAAGGAACATCTGGGGAGGGGCGACAGCCTGGGAGAGGAGGAAGCGATAGAGAGCTTCGCCTGTTGCGGGTCGATCAATAAATGGTGTACAAGAAAAGGGCTACTGACGGACCATCCTCGTTCAAGTGAGGGTCATGAGAGACGACGACGCCAGCGGTGGAGACAAAGTAGGCAGCGTCGTAGGGGGAAAACTGTGGTGGATTGTTGTGGTGCATGGTGACCAAGATCAGAGTACAGTCACTGCGGGGGGCGATGAGGAGGATGTCGATGAAGACGGTCTAGCGTGCGCGTGAGTCCTTGTCATAATGTCCTCGACCCTGTCCATGTCCATTCCGCTCTCGGCGTCCTACCATGCAACTTCTTCCACTTACCGTCTCACCACAGCACCGACCTCGACCCCGACCCCGACCCCGACCCCGACCCCGGCCCCGACCTCGACCTCGACCTCGACCCCGACATTGACCCCATCGTCTTCGTGCGTTCGCCCACAGCTTGTCAGACCTGTTGCATGAACCACTCGCAGTCCTGCCATGTCCGCAACGAGCCCTCTCTCCACGCCGACGTCCGCCTCATCCGCTTCTCCAACGACGACGCTCTCCTCAATCTCCTCCGCATCTTCCGTCAAAACCACAACCTCGACCGATGACCCTCAGTCGACGACAACGACGACAACGACGACAACGACGTCCCCCGTTCAGTCCTCAACGTTCTCATCGTCTTCCCTCGGCACCACCTCTTCTGCAACCCCAACCTCAACTCCAACATCTACCGTTTCCACTTCCAATACCCCGTCCACCTCACGTTTCTCGTCCACTTCTGCTTCGTCCCAGAGTCCGTCTCCAGCGGGAACCTCGGATGTACCACTGTGCGCGTTTTCCTCACATATCTGCCTCAAATGTTGTTGCTCAGCGTCATCGTTAGAACGACTGTTTTAGAGAGCACTACAATCTTCGTTACGAGCACAAACAGCCTCGGCCAGGTCATGACGAGCATACCTCCCGTGGTCACCGAGGTGATCACCACGACGGGAACCGGCGGAGTAGCTACCACGGTCACCCAAGCCGTCGTCAATCCGACGCTTGCTTCTAATGATAGTACCCCCGGGGAATCATCGTATGGCTTCATCTCGGTGCCTCACTTGACAAGTACTCAACCACACCTGCAGATTTTTTAATGACACCGGCGCTGTCGTTGGTGTCTTTGTCGTCGTCGGTCTCGCTACTGCCTCTATCATGATGTGGATATTTTTTGCTATATACCGCCGCCAACGTATGAGACGACTCGAACAAGACACCGTGATCGAAGCCGCTATTGCTGCTGCAGGTTTCAACCGCGCTCCTTTGGATGACGACGACGAGGCCGCCAGCCCAATGTCGCCCACTACCTCGAGAATCATACAGCGCACTGGACCTCTTGGTTTGGGTCGTTCAGGCTCTGTACTACCTCCCACTCAATTCCCCCATGTACCTGATGATCTCGCAAAGGACAGCAGCAACTCACCTCCGGATCCTCCACAACCCCGTGCGAGCAGCCATCCAGAGGGATACGTACCTGCGCGCACGACAAGTCCCTTGCCTCGGACCGGTGGTGACCTTACTTCGTCGCGGGACCGAAAAAGCTCGTATGGCCATACCCCCACCTACAGTGCTGGCAGCTTTGAACCTCTGTTGGCGAACTATACACAGAACATGTCTGACCAAGAGCCTTCTGCAGCGGAACTCCCACGGAACCGCTCTCCTCACCATCTGGGCAACAGCTCAGGCCCTAACGGGTATTCCTCGGATGAATCAAGAAGGGACTCGTCTGACAGCTTTGTCCTCCCAGATGAGGACGTCTATGGCCACTACGTACTAATGGCAAGTGTTCGATTCCTCGTATCGTGGTATCGGTATGCTAAACACGAGCCGCAGGTTCGAAATGTCCCTGATGATCATAGTCAACATTCGCCATCATGAATACTTTTCTTGAGCATTTATTTATCTCGTTAGGCATGTTCGCGTGCAAAGGTACATGGTTTCCACTCAGGACGCCGCCCTTGCATACACTACTTAGACACCACGCGTATCACACCCCCAATCTTCATGGTTATTATCGTCAAATCAATTTCGCATCATGCACACCGCACTCACGGACACTTTTTGGACTTCTCATGGACGACGCT
>JBBPLE010000001.1:13820-48044 GCA_038089675.1 Boletales sp. KT-2023b
CCCTTGCATACACTACTTAGACACCACGCGTATCACACCCCCAATCTTCATGGTTATTATCGTCAAATCAATTTCGCATCATGCACACCGCACTCACGGACACTTTTTGGACTTCTCATGGACGACGCTCATAGTCACTGTTCTGCTTACCACACTCCTGTAATCGCCTAGGTCTTATCATCCCAGAATTATACAAGCCATTGCGGGAGCAATGCCCATGGGGCACTTCATCGAGGCAGGCGCCAGAAAGTTTCCCGTCTCCACAAAAGTTCCTTTCACTTGCCGTTCATATGCCTTCGAGACCCAAGCTCACCAAAGTCACTGAATACGGCAATGCGGGGTCGTTTTGGGTTGAGTATCCATCGGGACTGATCGATCTTTCTCGAACGGTGCATGCACAAGGAGGGGTGTTCCAACCCCCGCAGCTGCAATCATCTCAACTCGATATTCCCGTAGAAGGAGACCGCATCATCAGGGTAAACAAGGCTACGACTGCAGCTGTGATCATTGACATGCAAAAGTCTGTTGTCAGTTTCCACTACGCTCTTTACCTGGTTTTTGACCGCGTCATTTGCGTATAGCTTTTTTCTGCATCCAGAGATCAGAACGCACCCTACAGGATTAGATTGCATTCCTCCACTTCGAGCTCTGCTTCCTGCTCTCAGGCAACAAGGGGTGAAAATTCTCTGGGTGTGAGGGATTTTATACTCCCCGTGTTGAACCACAACCTGATTTCTCATGGATATCTAGCAACTGGGGTCTTACAGTGCATGAGCTGGAAACCATTCCCCCCTCTCTTGTCCGTGGCTTTACTAAGAACGGTCGTGGTGGCTTTGGCTCCGAAATGCCAAACAACTTCGGTAGACTGTTGATGAGGGATGAATACAACTCCGAACTTTACGGTCCCTTACAAGACGACTACCTGAAGGGGAAGGAGGCGGGCACCGACGTCTGGATTCACAAGAATAGGTAAGCGACGAATGGCAAGGCATGATTGATCCCACAATTGCTGTTTTTTTTTTCAATGCGTATTCAGGATGAGCGGTCTGTGGGGTTATCAAAGTGCATTAGATCTGTACCTTCAGGAAAATGGTATCACAACGCTCATATTTGGCGGTGTCAATGCGGACCAGGTAGTTCATGACTTCGTGTTCGTTCGAACCACGAACTGATAGTCCCGGCCTTTGATAGTGCGTTGGGGGCACCCTCGTCGATGCCTACTTCCGTGGATATGATTCCATATTGGTCAGCGACATCACGGCAACTACCTCGCCTTCCGGGGGATTGGAGAATGTCTTCCATAATGCCACCAATGTAAGCACAACTCATTGTTCGGGTTAGACAAGCCTTTTCAACTCACACACTTCGTCAAAAGTCTTATGGGTTTCTGACGGACACTACGAGGATTATCGAGGCTACCACAGATCCATCTATCTAAGGAATGTGTCTGTATTGCGTTTCAGTTATGGACACAAATGAATTGTCAACTCGCCTATCACGCACACGGACCAAGCTCCTTTTTAGAAAGAGTATATTTGCTCTCTCCAACGGTACGTTGGCCGTCTGGTCAGGCATGGGTGCAGCGATGGAAACACTATGAGATTGAATGGCAGTTTGATACTGACCAGAGGAGGATAACGGAGGCGATGGTTCCACCCATCGATGTGTTGCGTCGACCACTGACGTGGGAGTAGAGAAGCTTTGTGATTCACAAGAAGAGGAACAGGAAGAACTCGAAGTGGCAAAAGAGACAGAAATCGCTTCGCTAGGGGCCGCACCAGCATCTTGCGTGAGAAGCCTAGGACGAGGCAGCGGCCGTAGACGTGGCGGACGCGGAGGGGAATTAACGGATGGCATTGAGATAGGTGTATGGCACACCAGAGTGGCATCTTTCTCTGTGTCTACACTGAACGAGTATATCGATGGGGTGGGGACTGGCAGGCTGCTATGATAGTCATCCTCGTTAAACCACTCCCCATGTCAAAACAGTCTCCAAAAGGATCATCATATCTGGCGTTTGTCTGGCTTATTGGGTTGCTTTTAGAGAAGGCAATGCGATTACTGGTTGGATTCGCCGCAATGGTAATTGAACCAATAGTCGTGTTTGAGAATGCAGGAGATGTCTTGGGATAAAAAGCGCTATTCGATAACAGGTGTATCACATCGCTGGTACTAGTTGTCGTAGCAAGGCAGGGTGATCTCAAGACACGTAACAGACTCGCTCACAGGTTCGTGGTGACCATGCTGCCTCAGGACAACGATCAGATGACTAGAGCTGCACCAAGTGCGGATAAAGCGGATGGATGAAATGTATTATATCAAAGGACCACATTGAACTACACAAAGCGTTTATATATCAAGCGACTACTAGTATGTAGATAAGTAGGCAAAACGAGTGCATATAAAACAGTACTTGCGTGTCAAGAGGAGAATGGAGCAACGTTCGTGGAGCCGGTGTGTGCGGAAGGGTATGAGAAGAATGGAAGCAGAAACATTGCGCATGACGCGGTGCGTAAACACACCTCGGGCAGCGAGCCTAGAAGAAAGGCGGACATGTCGCCATTAGCAACATTTACCGGATGGCATCCAGTTCCTCAGACGGATTTTATCTGTTCGCCTCCTTCGGGTTCCACTCAGGCTGCCAAAACTGAGATGACTGGAGCTCGTTACTCTGCGGAGTGCCCGATCGCCATAACTGACGCCACTTCCCGCCTTTTCCGGATCAAGAACACCCGACTCTATGGATAAGAGAATAGATCGTGCAGCAAGTAAAAATGGTGCCTCTATGTTATCACCAGTCAAGGAAGACGCCTCAAGAAAGTGAACACCTGCACAAGGAAGTGAATGAGGAAGGGCAGTGTCGAAGAAAGTATGAATACCGTTTTCAGCGGCCCATCTACTCGCCTCGGACCACTCCACCTCTCGGTCTTCTTCACGATCGGATTTATTTCCAACCAAAACCGCGACAAGATGTGGGCTGGCCAGTGTTCTTGCATCGGCTAGCCACTTGGATAGGTTGGTGAACGTTTCACGACTACAAAGCATGAGGGTTTGAAAACGAAGCACGGGTCACCAGCTAGGACTGACTTTGTGATGTCATAAACGAGGATCACGCCAGCGGCACCACGGTAGTAGCTACGTGTGACAGATCTAGTGCCAAAGGTTGGTTGTTGACAAGGTTCGAAAGCACGGACCGACGAACCGAAAACGCTCCTGGCCAGCTGTATCCCATAGCTGAGCATTCCAGGCATTGAGTTACTCCTTTCGTGAGCAAAGCGCAATGCAAACCTGGAGTTTGATTCTCTTCTCCCCTAACTTGACGGTCCGACTGGAGAATTCTACACCAATTGTATGTTGGGAATGATCCTTGACTGCGCAGATAATCAGACGCAGAGTGGAAGAAGAATGCGATACAGACAGGCGTTGTGCGTAAAATGGTGAAGAAGACACGATTTACCCGTTCCAGCTTCACCTAGGAAGAGCAGGCTAAGCGTTCTGGCCAAGGCTGGATGACTGGGGTATCGGCGAACCTATGATGATGTATTTCATGAGGAAATCTGGATGCTGGTGAGCGACGGCGACCACGGCGTTGAAGATAACGGACCGTAGGTTTCTAGGAGCTCTGTCGCATCGACGTCGTACTCGTCCAACGCCATGGATGTTTGAGGTCAAGGCGTGTATTCCCACGACGTAGACCACTACTTACCACCCTTTCCAAGGTACCCAAATATCGACTACGCTGTCCCCTCCGACGTCCGAGTCGACTACATAATACCACGAATGTCCAGCTGCAATCAAACAAGCGTGCTGTCCAACGATCTCGATGACCTCGCCTATCTTTATCCCCTCGCCACTCCCCGGCAACTCCTCCAGCGTGCCGTGCTCCTGTGAGATCCTTCCAAGTCGCCACGACTTGCCAATCACTTCTCCGAATCCAGGTATCCTTCCAGTGTCCTTGCTCATCGCGATCGCACCCGCGTCACACATCGCCTCGTCCAACCCATCCTTTCCTCTTCCCGGATAGTATGATATCACCGTAGCACGCACCCGCTGAGAGATTCTCGGGCGATCAATGAGCGTCGTATGAAGCTGCTGGAGGTCCAGCATGGGATAGTTCCCTACGTTGAGTCCATCTTTTAGTAACCGACAACTCATGCCTTTCGAATTGACCTACCCGCGTGCAACTCAAGAACGCCATGCAGTTGTGAGGCAACCTTGGCTTTTACCGAAGCGCTGTGCGCGGTAGGCGTCGACCCCACAGATAGCACGAATGGTTTGTTGCAAGACACCTCTCCAGGCATGTCCGCCAAAATTTCCAGGGCCATGGCTGCAGTATCATTGACAAGACGTACTTCTCCTGTCAAATATGATTCTGCTTGTTCAAGGGATGTGGACCCGTACGCATCTCCCGAGTGACTGTAAAATCCATAGACAGAAACCGCAGACGACTGGAAAACCGTCTTCATGAACGGCTTGAAAAATTCGGATTCGTGTGAGATACCCGCACGTCTGTGGCACCACTTGAGCTTAAGCTGACTCGTGTACTAGGTATGAAACAGGCTTACTTTCGACCCCCATCAATCTTAATGAACGCAGACCATCGCTTAGGCTTCGCCTGTTGTTTCTCGTATTCTTCAAGATACTTGACTTGTTCTAGGTTATCTATCATAATGCGGACTGTTCCGCCATACTTGTTCATCCCGTCGTTGAGTGTGGACAAATCGTCGAGCTTGTTCAATCCCACAGGAAGACCATAGAGCAGCTTGCGGGTCGTCATGAAGGCGAAATAATGAAAACTCGAGATTGTACTTGCATCGTTAACAGTTCCATCAGCAACCAATCCGCCCCTCACCACCTCCCAGGCTTCCATCAGAGTCGAGACGATAACGGCGCTCGTCCTGTCCACTTCAGAAACAAGCTGTAGTCTTGTCCCCTCAACCGTCTATATCGCCTTTAATTTCAGTTCGACTTGTACCGTAGCACAGTGTGGGTCTTACCTTGTGGGTTTTGAGGTGAGCCCTGAACCTCGCTCCCCACTCCTTTGCATTCTGGTGCATCTTTGCACAGTTGTCTCTGAAAGCAGCACGATCGACTATCAAGGCTGGAGTGCGCAGCTCGTTGAGGGACTTTCCAATAAATTCCTTGACAAGAGCATCTTTGTCGGGCGTCAGGAATTTCCACGGTGTACGTGTCTGCTTGATGCTTTCCATGGCTCGGAGTGGGTCCTGAACGGGCTCACGGATCGCATTATTTATGAACTTTTGTTTCTCAGTCATCCACTTGAGACGGCCCGCACTTCCGCGTATCTTATCTCGGCCCATATCGGAGGTCAGTGTCAGGTGCCTCACTAGATCGCTCGAATTCCCTACTTAAAGATAGCACGATGTGCATTCCATTGTCCCTTGAACCACAATGGCCGGCCAACCAATCCACTCAGAGATTCTGCCTCGCCTCGACCCACAGTATGTAGAGTATCACAACGAGTATATTGCACACCTCCCAGCCGCGCACACTTTACCATGGGACCCAAACATTCGTAACCAGGAAACCGTACCAGGGGCTGCGGACATCCTGAAGGTCGGAAGCGTCAAAGACTACGAACTCAGCAAGACCAAGGTTCGTGTTTTCACCCCTGAGGGTCTTCCACCAGAGAATGGATGGCCAGTCTATTGCTGGTATCACGGAGGTCAGTAGTCTTTCACCAAGACCTGTGACATATTGCTAACCTGAGACGCAGGAGGCTGGACACTAGGAAGCATTAGTTCAGAGAATGCGTTCTGTTCCCGAATTTGCAAAGGTGATTGCTACTCTCGAGTGAATGCGCAATCTCCCTCAACACGATCATAATCTAAACAGGAGCGAAATGTGTAGTCGCCACAGTCGACTACCGTCTCGCCCCAGAGCACCCATATCCCGCTGCAGTCGAGGATTCTTTAGAAACACTTCAGTGGGTTTATGAGAAAGGACCATCCCTCCTGGGCATCAACCCCTCTCGTATTGCACTCGGGGGTTCATCAGCGTACGAGAACACCTAACACATCAAGCTTATACTAAGTGACTATACAGCGGAGGAAACCTTGCAGCCATCATAGCTATGAAAGCTGCGCAACTCAGCCCTCCCATCCGCATCACGTACGCTCAGATGATTGTCCCGGTGACAGATAACACTGCACAACTTACTGGAGATCCTTATCCGTCATGGAAAGAGTGTGCGAACACTGTTTGGCTTAATGTCGGCCGCATGACCTGGTTCCGGGACTTTTATGTGCCAAACGAGGCTGACAGGAAAAAGTGGGATTGTTCCCCTATTTTTGCTCCAGATGAACTGCTGGCGAAAACGCCACCCACATGGGTCGCTGTCATGGAGCTTGACATTCTCAGGGATGAAGGCCTGGCGTATGCAGAGCGGCTGAGGAAAGTGGGAGTCCCCGTTACTCATAAAGTGTATGAGCGGGCTCCACATCAGATTCTTGCCATGGACGGTAAGTCATGCCTTGCTTTCGGAACAGAACGGACCAGTAATGAACCCCAATCTATCAATAATGTCCTCAGGGTTAGTAATGTTTCTCCCCTGATTAAAATCTTTACTGATCGTATCAAAGTGTTCTTGCCGTCGGCCGAGAGTTAGTGGCAGATGCAACCAAGAACCTGGCAAAAGTCTTCGGAACGTTTGACTTGTAGTTATCATCTCCATCGGTGGTTTGACATAGCAATGAAACAGTCAATTCAGGCTATGTATGAGTCAATAGTACACTAGTGTTCAGGCAGCCGCGATAGCCTCTATTTCGACATCAAAATCATTCGGGAGTTTACCAGCTTGGATGCAAGTGCGGGCGGGCCTAGGTTCCGGAACGAACTACGAACGTGTCAGATTTTTAAATATATTGAACACCAACAAGCATACCTGGGTATAGGTTTCGTTCACCCTGTCAAAATCGTCCATATTCTTCAAGTAGATGTTCACTTTAACGACCTTGTCCCAGGAGGATTTAGCAGTATTAAGCACATCAGTGAGATTGCGCAAGCATTGTTTCTGTTCAGTTGGTGGACGTGAACCCCCTCCAGACTCGGAAATGTACATGCACATACAGTATGGGCTTGAATATCTCCAAGAACGGGGTTTCCTTGTTTGTCCACAGGGACCTGTCCACTGAGGAAGATGAGTCCAGATGCTTTGACGGCATGGGCTATTGATTGAAAAACCAAGGATGAGTGGATTTTGCAGCAAAGATGAACATAATACGTACAGTAAAGGGGCTTCTGAGGCCGCTCCGAACTGTTGATCTTTTCGATGGAAGCCATAGCGCAAAGAGGGAATCAGGTATGGTTCTGGAACTGGTTGGTGGATCGTAACATTTGCCTTATCTACTTCCTTGATACCACCAAAATACTCCTCCCACTTGGTGTGACTGATCGATCAACTACAACGGAAACCATGGAACTCCGTGTCGGCAAGCTGATTTATACCACCAGGTCAATGACCAGATAAGCCCGCGCTGAATAGTGACAGACAGGCGCTAAACTAATTTTTTGGTGCAAATACCTCAAATATCGAAGCAGGCTCTCACCCACAAATCCTAAAATTGCGCTTTTTCTCAGTGCCCGAGAACTGAGGGGTTTCTGGTTCTCCTACTTCAAGAATCGGTCTGCTATTCTGGGATCACGAGACAATCTACGAAATATTTTCATTGAGGAAAATTTTCACAGTACAGCAGGAACAAGAATCAATTATAAACCTGCCTGCGCACCATCCCGTACAAGACGTGTACAGGCAAAACTTTTTGAAGATGTATCTGGAAAATGCCTGCAACTCAGAAAAAATTAATAGAAGCGTGTCCAGAAACTTGTACTCTGCAATGCATCAAATATTAGGTTAGCGTCACACGCAAATTTATTGGTGAGCCATCATGATAGCGTCGGATATAAATGTGGCAGAGACTTGTCGCCCTCCAAACCACCGCCCATTTAATCCTTGAATGGCTTTCTTTGCAGAGTCGATGGCGTTGAATTTCAGGTATATTTCACCCTGGATGCGCGGTCGGGTTGATGTATCGATGACAAAAAAAAGCTTACTTGGGTGTCTTTTTCCACTTTGATAGCATCGACCTTGCCGTACTTATCCTCACATTCACCTTTGACATCATCAGCAAGGTCCTTGTCCCAGTCACGCTCTGTTTCTCTGCGGACGCATAAGTGGGGATTGCGACGAAAAGACAAGGTGGTCACTAACTCTTCTGGATCAAACATATTCTTCAGTAAAACAGAGCGCGATTGCATGGCCTGAGGGATGTTTGGTTTTGTACTGGCAATCTGGTCAGCATACATAGTAGAGTAGTAAAACTTAACCGTACACAGGTAAAGGCTTGGGAGTTGGCTCAATTCTGGCAAGTTTCTGCATTAGTGCCTGACGTGATGCTGCGTTCAAATTACCGCCTTGACGCAATAATCAAAATCCCATAACTGCATATCAGAAGCGGACTCACCGCCAGATTCATCCAGAGAGTCTTGCTGAGTGTATTTCACCGTACCCTTTTCATGAACGGTGTTTACTCGTAGCTGGGCAAGGAATGAGCAAAACAAAATGGAACATTGAAAAATACGAACAGTTCTCCCTGCAAGCTCGAAACCTTCCATCTGTTCCAATGCCATCTTGGCATCATCTGCCCTTTTGTACCTATCATCAAAAGCGTGAGCGAAATTTCCGGTTAATTTCAGAGGAATTGCCTACTGCACGAAGGCATAACCTTTGCTTCTACCAGTCATAGGATCCCTGTGCAGATCAACAAATTCCAGTTCACCGAAAGGCTCAAAGACCTGTTTGATATCGGATTCTGTGAGGTTGAAATGCAAAGAGCCGACGTATAATCTATAGTGACTCGTGTCAGTTACCTTGCATACATTTGACAAAGGAAAGTGACCCACTGCATTGCCCCATGGGAGGCATTAACGCCGGGCGGTAAATTAAGATTCCTGACTATGGGTGTAAGCCAAAATATAATAGGCAATTATGATCCTGACCCATCTCCTGGGTGAAGCCTATTTCTTTCTGATTCAGTCAACTGGACTACCATAGGTAAACCCATTACGACTGTGCCACTCAAGGCAAGCGCCTTCTCGACTAGATCTACGGAACGAAATTCCACATATCCGATGCTGGAAACAGATGAACAGTGCATTGCAACATGGAAGGATGATGCCTACCCTTTGGATCGACGGGAGATTCTATCTGTGACAATGCGAGCATCCATAACAGTCCCTTCGCCCAATTTGTCTTCAAAGAAGTACCCAAGGTCACGCGCCGTGAGACGAGCGGCAAGCTGAGAAACAAAGACAGACCGAGCTTCAGAATCGTCTTCCTTGGGCTCATCAGGGTTGTAATCCTCAACAGGGGGATCATATCTCGGGGAGCTACGTCTGGACGCAAATAACATAAGTCGAAAAAAAAGAAAGAAAAAAAAAACTACCTGATGGGCGGGGTTCGTCTCAAGGAATGCTTGTCGAACTCGTCATCGAGAGGTGTATCGTCAATAACGGGTGGCCTTGTCTCACGACGTTCTCTGTCCCGTCGGTACCGTGGCAGATCATCAAGCTCGTCGCGAGCATCCCTTGTCCTCCTGTCATCATACCTGCGGTCACGTGAGCGATCTCTACCAGTCCTGCTTCGAGGACTATCCTTCAAGGGCAAAGGATGTGTGCCATCGGTATCGTCGTGTTTCTTTCGCTTAGACCGTTCTTCCTGGTCTTTTAATTCCGGGGACTCCTCGCCTTCGTCTCTCTTCCGACGGCGCTCTTTATCGTCCCGGTCTTTGTGGCGACTCTCGCCTCCGTCTCGCCTGTCACCACCGCGGTGGCGGCGTTCTCCATCTCGTTCTCTGTCCCTGTGAGACCTCTCACGAGATCTGCTTCGTCTGTCCTTTTCCCGGTACTCCCTTTCTCGACTTCGCCTACGTTTGTCTTCACTTTCTCTGTCTCTCTCTCTTCGTCGATCCCGCCTGTCGCGCGAATGTGACCGGTGAGACCGCCTAGTGCGATGAGTGTCTGTGGAATGGTTACGGGACCTGAAGCGGTACCAAGGTAAGCAAGTCTTCACACATCTGAGGATGACTGAATGACTCACGATTTCCTGCTTGGAGACATGTCATAGTCCATACCGTTGGCAGACATCGCAATGGTGTAGCTACCGCTGGTTCAAATGGTGTTAACGACTCAAGAGATGATGTAAACACGCGAAAACTTCGTTTCTCGCAGCAACTCATGCACAGCCACTGAGCGCTCCACGACACTACTAACAACAGTTCGTTCTAAGCGCTACAGAAGTTTCGCAAGCCTAGCCCTAACCCGCTTCTCGGCCTGTACAAGCTCCATCTCTTCGGAGCGCTTGTATAGCTTGTTCAAAGGATTGGCGCTCCCTTCTTTCTCGAGGTCGTCCTCGATTAAGCTAAAGGCCTCGCAGAACTTCCCATTCAGAATCTATGCATAATGATTGAGTACTAAGTAAGTTGTTGACTTGAACGACAAAAAAATTAACGCACCCGATTGTGCAAAACTTCCTCAAAGTGCTTCCGTGCCGCTTTCCCATCAAGAGAGAGCGCACCGCTTAGTTGCCCGTATTGTGACACGATAGAATGGTGCCTGAGCTACTCTCTAAGGGATCAACAAAATTACCAGATATTGGACTCAATTAGTTTACTTGCCTGGTCTACAAATCCATCATCGGCCGCTCGTTCGAAGATTTCCGCAGGCTCCTTCGACATCCACCTAATCCCATTGAGCGTTCTAAAGAAAAATTCAAGTAGGAAAAAGAAGGGGTCATACATTTCATAGCAGAGAGCTTCGTCTGAGCATCCAGCATCTTTGAGGACATTGAAAGCCTCTCTGACGGGATATGTATGTCTCGGTTACGGATGGGTTTGTAGGTGTTTCCGCTTCTCACCTAAATAAAACGATTATGTTGGGCCACAGTGCTTGCTCCGCAAAGAGGTCCATCGCAGTTTCTTCCCGGACAGAGGATGCGATAGCGCCTTGCTTCGTCGCACCGATAGCCCTCGAAAGTGCGAGCGCGTTCGCCCAACCGTCTCCATTCCCATCTTGTTCCACTGATACAAAGCAAGGAAATCCCCGTTTCTTTTCGTATAGCGAACGAACTGATGAACCGATCATACTAACTGCACCATCAGTCATCATATTAAAAACGCAGGAAGATTTCAGCTACCGCGGAGCAACCATAACCACATTCTGGCTTTTTTGAAATTCGAGCAAACCAAAGAAGACATTATATCCGCTAGCAACGACGATTGTCGCGTTGGGCTTCATCTTCGGAGAGAATTGATTATTGAATACACGGGGCTGCACTTGATCGGGAATGAGAATGAATAGAACTTTTCGAATGTCAGTCAAAAAAAAAAAAAAGTGTTCAGAGCAGACCATCTGCGGCCTCGGCGGCCGTCGCAAAGTCGTGCTCAACCATGAAACCTTTCGCTCTCGCAGCATCGGCGTATGAATCCACGCGGTTGGCGATCAGAATTTGCTCGTTGGGAATCCCGGAATCGCGCAGGTTTTGCGCTTGTGCAGAACCTTGGTTACCAAAACTTGGGTGATCTTAGTTTTCCCAACGAATAAAATCATCAGTTAACACTCGCCCTAGAAAGACGATTTTCTTGTTGGTCAAGATACCCAGATCAGCGTCTGAGTCATAGTAGCTGTTCAATTAGGAATGGAAGACTTGTCGCTCATCGAAAACAGATCACCTACATCTTGGCTTGCGACATGACGGTTGACGTTGAGAACGTATGGGCAAATGACGGAGAAACCGTTGTGCATTTATACCAGGTGCGACCGCACGGGGTTTAGATCCAAAAGTCCAATACTACTGGTCTGCAATCGTCGGCCGATGTTCACAAGACGTACATCCAAATAGATCCTGGAATAGCATCTGTGAGATTATACCAAGTCATGAGGTACTGTACAACGAATATTATACTTCACCACGGTCCGGGCACATTTCCCGGATAGAGCTTCCTGCCAACAAAATTTTACATATGACATGTGATATTACCGCCGACAGGTATTTTTATTTGTAAAACATTCATTGGCGATTAATTGATTATTGCGGGGTAAACTGGGACACAAGACCAGTTGTCGCGTATGGCAGTGTGATGTTCAGTGTCACTAAGCGGGGACATGTTATTGTGTTGAATAGACTCGCCTTAGAATGTATGAATAAGAGTCAAGCGAGCTTGGTGTGCGAGAGGTATGCTTCAAGCTCCAAGGTAAAAACATTCACTGGATAATTCGCATGTCTTTTCACTTATCTCACATGTCATGCGGGGCGTTAGGCAGAATCTAGCGATATTGATACTTTCTGATCCATCGAATCATGTTCGAGACATGTGTAAATCGACGCATAGTTCTGCATCCGATCTGTTTGACGTACATACAAGATTATGGAAGGATTCAAATCGCCGTATCTGAGGATATCATCAGAGGTGAAAAGAACTAAAATCAGGTCCTTCTCACAATAGTAGTACTCATCAATCAAGGGTATCCAATCCCTTATAATCATGCTGAAAGCACCAACTATGGGTTTAGCAGCAACACTTTCCGCGATTGATTCAATCTTGGGCCTGGGGAAAGCAGAATTGATTAAGCAAAGCATCGTAGGTTCAAAGAATAAACTAACCGCGTGTATGAATCCCACACGGAACCGCGAAAGAGGTACCAAACCAAGTCCCGGTCCCTTCGAGCATATTCGTCACGTTCTACTGTTGAAGATGAGGACGGATTCCGGCGCAAGTTGCGAGATAAAAGCTCGAGTGCAAAAGCAGCCATGAGTGCACGGTCTTTGTGCTTCCCTGTGGTCAACATGGCCACTAAAAGACTGTTGTTTTAAGATCTTCTGAGTATGAAGAGATGACTTACCGTAAACAAGAGGACGAATTATATAGATTGCCTCAGCTGCCCAGTCTTGGACGGACACGAGAGGTTTTATGAGCTGCAAGGAAGGTCTGACAGAGTCTGCGGTCAAAGCTTTTGGAAGAAGATAATCTTCCACCGACGTATCAGCACGACCGGGAGGAGGAGGAGTAAGCATAAGGGCGGAGGGTTGCAATGGGATACGATTATTCTTGAGGTGGTCTGGAGTTGAGGGCAAAGATGAGGAAGGAGTTGTTGGGGCAAGCGTCGGGGAGGAGTGAATGGAAGATAGTGGTAAGGACGCAGGGTCAATGTCGCGTTCAGGTATAGGGGGAGATACCAGGGGTCTGTGTGTGATTCTCAAAAGGATGAGCCGAAGTATCACCCTGGAAGGTAGATGTTAGCATCGGGAAAGCAAGCGTTTGTGAGGAATGCACACTTTACAGATTCCATCAGAATGATGACACGCCATCTGGACCGGGTGGGTAATCTGCGTCGCATGACCATCTCGATGAGAAGTTGGGTAAACTTGATAAGCTCAAGTGCGCGAGCAGCCCATTTGTAAAGCGCATCCCTGTCGGACCAAGCGCGAGTAAACTTGGTATGGAGAGGGATGGGAAGAATGGGCTTCCAGTGTGGATTACTTCTGACGATTCTCGCGAGCAAGGAATCATGATACAAGCTTATGATGTTCAACGAGGCGGATACTGCAGGAGGGCATATCGGTTAGACGCGAGGCACTGGCAGTCAATGACGACTAACGGGCTTCCGACACAAGGTCGGCATCCTTAAACCTTCCAGGTAGGAACCACGTCAACGACCTGAGGGAAGATTCAAGTGTTGATATTTTCGAAACGTTTTTGACAAGAAAGTCTTCATATTTCGCCAACGTCGAGGACATACGGGGCGCTGTATGCGAAATTTGGGAGTTGATGTGCAAAGCTGGTGCACAAACACTAGCAATAATAAAACATGCACATACGCGTGGTAACCTAATGGCAGGTTCGCCCAAACGAATCCTCCCCTCCTCCATCCGCACCACCACATGCACCGAGACTCATCTTCCAGCTCTGTCGGTCTCCCTCCTTTGGATTACTTGCGGCCCAACCCAGTACGAGGGCAACTCGAGCCCCACGATGGAAAGTCCGGATGCCGCTTTATTCAGTGCACAGATACTCCCAACGAGCTCAAGGTGACGGATAGTTGGTATCGCACTTCTTTGCTGACCCTCTCCTTCTAAAAGGTTTTGTTGCCTCCTCGGACCACCCAGATTTACGCACTACTTTTAAAGGCGGAGCTACTCGAGCTAGAAAAGCAGCACGATGCTTCCTGGGAGCGCATTCTCGATATCCGTCGCCTCAAAGACCGTATGATCAGGAAATGTCAGCGCCTTGCAAAGGCTTACTCTGCAGCCAACCCCGGAACCCATGTACCTTTTCTTACCATCCACGCTCCGCCTGAGTTTCGCGTCAAGGAGATAGAGAAGTGGACTAGGCATCATGAAAGCTCTGACGTTTTGAAGAGGCCAGTACCCCCCGGACAACGTGGTTCATTCTGCTGTGATCGTTGTGCGAATTTGGTGCCTCACAACCACAATGTATCAGCTCGCCGTTCCTCTACGCAATCTGCTCATTCCCGCCATTCATCTTCATCAGCAAAATTGCCGCCAAAAAACTCTACGCTCGCAAGACGTTCTAATATGCTTACGAGCGATATTAAAGGCGCTAGTCGTAGACCCCCCTCCCCAAGTAGATCGTCTGTCATCAACGAATTCGCTGTTCAACGCACCAGGGAACAGGAAATTCGTGCCGAAGAACACATGACCTTGCATGCTTCTCATCATCTCCAAGAAAATGTTACTTCACAGATTGTTGATATCGTGGAGGAAGATACCGAGGTTCGTGCGTCCAAGCACAGCCAAAACTCATCAATCGATAAGGCAAGGTTCACTTCCGAGAGAAAGCTCCAGGAGAGCAGACGCTCCATACATACTATCGTTGAGGATCCTCACGAGCTCAGCGCAGACCGCAGTAGTCACCCCTATATCGAGGGTCATTCCGACGTGGAGTCCCTCGGACCCCTTTCCATAATTTCCCCTGATCCGTTGCCAGTTCCCTACCATGGATCGACCTCGGCCGCTTTCATGGAAATATGTGATAGCCCTGTAGATGCGACGCATCCTGAATCGAATAAATTGCGACGGAGAACCTCGTCTATGGAGGATAGTACTCCCAGCCCTCCATCAGAAGATCAACCTACCACGGATGGCATCTCTCGACCAGATCTACCCCGTAGACGAAGTAGTCTTAAGCGTAGCGACTCCGATCTCCGGATGAGCATGGCTTATTCCACGAAAACCGTGTCCTGGGCAATGGACAGAGACTGGGCCCACCAAATGACTAAATACCATGCAGCTGCTGCTCAAGTCGAACATGTTGGTGAGTTATTCTTTGTATTCCCCTTCACTTTTCTTAATCAATGTGTAGACGAAGAGTGGGGTATCATCTGTCAGAGATATCAAGAAGAATTGGCTGGTTTGAAAGTGCTCCGTCGTAATGTCACAGAAACCCTATCAAAGCTCCGCGTGGAGACGGAAAGACTTCAGCGCGAGGACGAAGTTATGCGGCATCAAGAGGAAAAACTACGCCAAGGGTACGAGCAACTAGAGCAGAAGCACGGTCTGTACCGTGCAAAGAGTGAGCATCATGACTTCTCGAACAACGCACGCCTGTTCTAACTTACCTTTTTTTCGTTGACAGTCAACGCCGTCCTGCAAGAAACAGAACAAGTAATAACTCTTTGTGGTACAAAACGGGATGGAGCACTCCAAGGATCGTAAGGTTTCCTGTCATCAAGTCTATAATCCATTATCAGGAACATGGTTGATTTACATATTTTCCCTGGATATATGATACCCTTGTTACTATACATCAAATCTCCTGCGCCGTCATGAAAATGATCAAGATGAGCGCTTGGGCAACAATTAGACCATACGTATGTATTGTGATCATTTACCTTGTTTACGGAGTCAAATAGACTGGCAATTGTGGCTGTACACCGTGAAATGTCGACGTGGGAAGGTCAATATTGAGTAAAATTCACCTTTTTTTTTTCATAATATGATGTAAAACAAATTACGCAGTACTAGAGGTTCTACATCGCACCACTTCCTCCAAGCCAGCTTATGGTATTCGCTATCAACAACCCATCATGAAAATCCTGATGCAGGCGTATCCAAGGATTCGTTGAGGTTAACGAGCCGATTCAGTGAAAGAGTGCCACGATGGAACTCGGTTCCGAATCATGCACTCACTTTTTGAAGTAAGAAATATTGTCTACGTAGCGAACTTCTTACTTGACAAACTTATTTTTCACAGGAAGTCATGGCACAACAACTGTTGCAGACGAATACCTGCAAGAGTATGGCGCTTAGGAAATAGCAGGCAGTGTACCCTCCCATGAACTCGTCCGTTGCAGTGGGCACTGCACCACCTACCAGTAGCAGGTTGGCGACCGCAAAATGGATGGCGATAACACCATGAGGTATCGGCAACGTCAAAATCAAGGATCGGCGTGTTCGCGGGTCGGTCGGGTGGAAGTGTGCGCGATCGTCGGCCGCCAGTAGACAGCACGTCTTCTGGATGCTTGCGCAGCGTACGTGCTTTTAGCCGCCCGTCAAACGCAGCAGCATGGTGGCGAAACGCGAAGGAGAGGAGGGCGAGGTGTATTGCACATGCACACCGCACTGACGAACAGGCGTGTTGTGGGGACGACATGGCAATGTCAGCGACCTACAAATCTGCGAGTACATGCTGTTGAACCGGGACAGATAAAGCAGCCAACGGCGGTGGGCGGGTACCCATTATGTGCCGTGCACGAGCACGAGTCATGGGTGGCAACGCGTTTGCTAGACAGCGCGGGTCGCCAGTAGATGGTACATCCGCTGACACCCCTCGCCAACGAGCATGCTCATTACCAGTTTTCATTGGCTAAAGCATGAGTAGGGGGTGAGAAAGCGATGACAAGGTACATGACGCGGAGAGGGCGAGAGGACGGTGGTAAGGAGCGCACGGAGGCGCGAGAGTGAGTAGTAGAGGCGCAATGCGCCCTTCTCTGCACTCCCCCTTGGTCTCGCCTGACGACGATCGTTCTCACCCTCTCATTTCATCTCACCTGACGACAATGGCGTGTGTCGCTGTCGTCGTCACTGCATCACTCTTGCTCCGTCATCTTACCTCTTCTCGCGCACTCTCCCTTCACGCACCCTTGCTCTCCACTCACGCGCTCTATCTCTCATCTACGCGCACATGCGCACCATCCACCGTTTCTTTATACCTACCCGCGTAACTCAGCATTGATCACACATGCACTATCTGCCGACCCTTCACGCGCACCCCCGCTCTCTCGTCCATGCACCATCCTCCTCTGCATGTGTCACAGCACCCTCGTTCTCTCTCCCACGTGCTCGTGCACTTTCCACTGCATCTTCACGGGCGCCCGCATATCTCCCACGCATGTCACTTTACTCGCCTGACGATAGCGATAACCTGAGAACCATGCTATCGTGGTTGTCACATTATCATCGCCGTTGTCGTCATCACTCCTTTCCATCTCCATTGCCCTCAAGGCTCACCTTGCTTAGCCCACTCTTGCCCTCACCTGACGATGACGATGACAATATGGTAACCAGTGGATCGTGTCGTCTTTGGCGGGTCACTGACGTGGTGCTGGCAGTATGGTGGCCACCTGTAATGGGTAATGTGGGCTATACCTTGCAGGTTGAAGCTATTGAAACCCCCTTCTTTGAATCTGTGTTTTACTGTCCTTCGGGGCATTACCTCACGGTGCACCGTACATGCGTGAGTATCGTATGATAAGATCTAAGTAACAAGACTAGCACTGGATGTTGCTGACCAGGACTACTTAGCTAGAGTCTAGCGAGCATTGACAATTTCAAGCAACCTGATGCTGTCTACATCACCATGTCAGGATCTCCAATACATTTGTGTGCATGTCAAGTTAACTTGAAGTTGTGGACACCGCGCTTGGGCATTATGATGGCAGTTGCTTCTATCCGAGTGGAAAGCTGCTAGTGTGACGACGAACTCCTGCTTCCAGTATAAGTAGCCGTTTCTGGAAGTCAAGGCAATAACAATGGTAATATGTTCGTAGACGACATTCGTGGTACATTTATCAACATTATCAAGCACGGTTTCGTACTCTGGAGAGCGCGGTATAAATAGAATTCAGCATCCCCTCACAACCCTCAGTGCTCAGCTCCACTCGTGGTTCTTGGCGATCTCCTTCAGGACGGCTCCAGCGCGACTTTCGTGGGCAAGGCTAATCAGCCAAGGAGTAGCAGTTGACTGTTTACCAATGGCAATATTAGTATACTTGCTCGCCGCAACTCGAGTCTGGACCTCCTTGATTATCTCTGTTCCTAACTGCGTGCCGACGCTTAGCACCTCCTTGGATGCGCTCCACGAGATGGCGGCTTCGGTAGCAGTAGCCAGAGTAGAGACAATTTGCGCAGACCCTTTGGAGAACGTTGGAATATCTTTTTCGTGCACGCAGGACCAATTATTCCTCATTTCTTCTTCGAGGGGAAGCAGCCCGCACAATAACGATGGATTCTTCAGGATGCTTTCACGCAATTGGGGGCTTATTCGATGTTGTTCAAGGACAGACGGGTGAATCGTCTCGTGCGTTGTGTCACTGGTCTGGGTGGGAATCTGACGCGTGTTCTTGAGAGACAGGACGAATATTCCGGTACGAGAACTACCTTTGGTCAAAAACGACGTAAAAGTGGGTGGTGTGTATGAACTCACTCATGAGCGGGTTGCTTTCCCCAAGGAGCGACTGGGTCAGGAAGTGACTTGATATACTTCAAGTCCACAGAAAGTATGTCTCCGATGTTAGCCACCATCCACGTGAGCGTCAGGTCCGATAGGTCATGATCTTGCCAACCACCTCCGATCTTTCGGCCGCGCAGTCAAAAACAGTGATCGATGAGCATATTAATTGTATTAAAACTCACATCCGAATGCTCGCCTACGATCAAATTCACTTCACTGAGTTCATCTCAATTGGGGAGGAAATCGACTCACCACTGAACCAACACTGAATATGGTGTATCAGCAACCGCATCCGAGTCTTTGGTTTCCGCCTACCTGCTTCAAAATTTGCCCCTTGCGACGGCCGCCTTCCGTCTGCACAAATTTGTTGCAATTCTAGAGATTCAATACGTGTCCTGATTAAAAAAGGCCGCCTGAGATACAAATGCTTACAAAGTCAAGCCGTTCTTCATTAATCGCCAGTGCTTGATACGCGCGTTCGATATGTTCCCCAAGTTCAGCATTTGGGAAGCCAAATATCGATCTAGTGGATGGTGATTTGCGGGTAACCTCCTCCGGCAACCCAACGGATCCGACGGTGTCGAAGACACCAACACATCTGGTCACCGGCCAATTACGACAAAAGTTGCCAGGCGATAAACAGAAAACTTACTTGATTGAAAAGCCGTGATTGTCAGAAATAGCTCTCAACTTTCCGTGAGAATTAGGGGACGCCCAGGGAGAGAGCTCAGTCCGCAACTTCGCTATTTCTAGGAAATATTCACGTATCTCAAAAACCAGCAGTCACGCAGTCTGGGAATCAACAAACCTGCAGGGTCATTCGATTTACCTAATTTTTGGTAGGCAACGAAGATGTCTGCAAAGTGGTCCATGTCTGTCTTATCCAAAATGCCGATTGCGCCCTGTATGGCACAATAAGTACCGCGCACAGCATTGGTGTCGAGGAAGAAACTCGCGATGAACATAGCAACCATACGCGCCGTATATGCACCCTGATCGAAGCTGGTGTTAGAGAGGAAGGGACGCATTCTTCGAGCTATACTCACTCTCGAGAAGCCAAATAAAAAGATCTATAGCATGTCAGTGGAAGTGTATCATTCATAACAAAAGTGAACGCTGTACCTCATCCCCGGGATGGAAATTCCTGCCGATGATGAAATCAGACTCGGCAAAGGGACATTCTTCAAGAGGTCGCTTACTGAGCAATAAAAGCGTAAGCCTCTTGCACTTTTTCCACTGCCAGCACTGTGAGTTGATGCGAGAAAAGTGGGGTTTGCCTACCTAGGGACGCTCCGGTGGCGCCTGCGGAGCAGTTTAACCAAGTATTAGCCGCAGGATAAGCATGAGCTTGCCTTGAATATACTCCGAGTAAAAATTTGGTGAACTCCCGATGCCACTTTGATAAAACACAATCTGCGGTATCGCGTCCTTGCTGTAGGAGCGACCGTGACATGAATAACGAAACTTTTACCACATTGCCGCAGCGACATACCCTCGTTCGTCGTTGTGGCTGACTGCGCGGGAAAGTTTCTATACCCAAGTCTACATATCGGCCCTGGACTTGAATGTATACATGTAACACTCACTAGAACGTTGGTATACTTCCAACGATCTTTTACAACGACTCCGTCTTGCCATGTTCTGCCATGATCATTAGGATGGGAAGTTCAACCTCCGCCAATTCTGGCATGAACTTACCCATCACAGCAAACTATAATTCTTTTCTTGGTCTTGAGGAGCGATTTTGACGCTCCTACAATCTCAGTTGTCAATGCTTGAGCATGATCGGGCGCAGCAGCAGGCGTGGAAGGCATAATAAATGAGCGAGGTTTCACGAAGGAGTTCAAGTTATCTTCGAACACACTCAGACTGACTGCATATTTATATTTATCCCTGTAGCAGCGTCGTTCCAGACCAGGAATCATGACATGTGACAGCTGTGTCCAGTGGCGGCCGCTGACTTTGCCACATGTCCCAGTAGGTCCCCGAATTTCCCATGATGATCACTTTCCAGTGCACCAGCCAGCGTCTTGGTTGCCGACCCTCGGAAAGTAACAAATACCGCTATAAAGGGCGTCGGAAAATTATTCAAACTTAATACGACAGATCACACGGGGATTTCGTCGAGCCGGCTCTCTGCCTTGTCAGATGGGTCCCTTTGAAGCAGTGTTTGAAGCACGACCACGACCCCCACATGTCCACTCAATGGCGGGCCAACGGCATTCATGTATGTGAGGTTATTTTCACCAAACTTACAAGTGGGCGCCGCATATGTATGCCAATCCAACTATGCATGCAAGCATTCTTTTAGTGCCAGGACATCGCCGAACGAGAACGATATGAAGAAGTGCTGCGAAACAACGGACCATTCAACTTCGCAGCCAAGCAGACATCCAGAGCTTGTGGAGGTTTGTCTAGTGTCACATATAGCACTGTCTATCATAATCCTCACCGTGATCTGTCTTGTCAATACGGTCAATTTGATGCTCGGGATTCCGAAGGACCGCATTCCCAGACACAAGGCCGAGTAGATACACCCTCGCCACCTGAAGGCTGAAGTCAGTCCACCCACTGAGTGCGTAACGCAGCTAATGCGAGGTGCATCGAGATCTTGGTTCGAAGGCGACTGTCGCCGTTGGTGCCTATCACTTCTACAGCAGCTTCTACCGCAGCTCCAAGTCAACAGCATTTATCCGAGTCGCTCTCCATTCGAACCTCGTTGCACTGGAATCAGCGCATGAATCAGAGCAGCAACTATGACATTGAGGATCTCAGTCACTCGAATTGATTGCTAGAAACCCACAAGCTGGGACTTATAATTTCACGTCGTCGCCCTTCAAGCTTCAACTATATTCACCGTGGTCCATCACCCGATGAGGATAAGTGCCACACCATGTTACGTATGATCGTACTGTTCCGCCGCATCAGGATTGCTGTCCGGCGGCAACAAGATCAATTACCGAGGTCGGAAAGCACAGCTTTACCTCGACTTCATCTGATTGATGACATGGTGTGCAGCTGGCCATCGCGATCAAAGGGAACAGAACAGCAAAGAACAATAAAACATACAGCGTAGTCATTAGCATCAGCAGATTAACTTGGGCACGGTTCAGCACCAGTTGTCACCATGCCCCGGGGTTTAGTTAGCCTGCTATTGAACCAAGTGCCAGTGGTTGGGCCTTGCGGGGACTTACTCGGTCCAATGGATTCAAGATTGATCTCAATCACAACCTGTATAATGGTAGTACTGCGCCGGTGATTAAAAACATCTATTGTGCGAGACCGATCATTACTTCGCCACGTCGTTGCAACTCTCAAACGGCACATTTCGTCACTCCCCAGCTAAGCGTTCATTTCTGAAGTTTGCAGATGTAGATAACCTAGTTTTCTTGAGAAGCGACGTACCCGCGGGGTCAAGCGAAGCCGCGAGCCGTTCGTTCGACAAAAAAAACGTCGCGAAACTATACAGAAAAGGGAGACGAGTTGCCATTTGTCAAAGTACAATTCCCGAAGAGCGCTAGTACAATCACCTTGAACGAGTTTTCTGTGGCTTTCGCGAGACAAGAGTGAGATGAGCTGGCATTTGCGGCTGAAAGTATCTTCTGAATGAAAATGAGATTCGTCGTACTCAGTCACTCAGTGACCATGTGTATAGTACGCACTGCGGTCAGAACTCATTGTGCACATGCCGTTGTGCGGCATCCGAAAAGAGGCGGGAAGGGTACAACACGACGGGAAGATGCACAGCAGCTCCACCGATGAATCCCAACCGTTGTTTCTCGTCAATGAATAACGGGATGTTGTTAAGTAGCGGCAACGAATGCATTTTGAAGCGTGCCTCCATTGTGGTTGGCGATGTGGAAGCCTAAGCTGAATGCAACAGCAGCATCGCGTTATACCAACTAGGACTCTGGACCGCGTATGCAAGTAGAATGATAAGAGGGTCGATTCTTGGTGTGCCACAGGAACTGGACATATGCCATCATGGTGTGGCGATGAATTAGAGTTGATCAATGATTAGGCAAACAAAATATAGTAGGCTTAGTACTCGAAAGTCACCCTTGAGATCCAGACCAATGTCGGCTGTTACACCAGCTGCTTCATCATCGGGTGGTGTCTCACCTACAACTGCAGCTCCTCAGGATCCCAATTCTGTCGACCGCCTGGTTCTGGATTACCTCCGCTCACGAGGTCACAAGAAAGCAGAAACCGCGCTCCTCGAAACACTCGACACCGGGGTCACAGAAGATGCTGAAAAAACCGTGTCTTCCGATGAATTGGTTAAGACTCTCGCAGTTTTTGCACAAAGACCATCGCGCCCGGGGGAAAACGTTCTAAAGGACAACATCAATGTCCTCCAGGAGTTGTCGACGATGGGAAATCCCCCCAACATACAGAACCTGATCGCAAGTTTGGGTGGTGTCGGGGCCGAGGAAATACTATCTGTCGATCCTACTGACAAGCACGAAGGTTTCAAGGAACTAGAGGCATGGGTTGAAGGTTCCTTAGACATGTACAAGGCATGCATCCTCATTTTTTCATCGCGTTTATGCTAATATGCGTATCAAGCCCGAGTTTCGTCCCATATTATACCCCATATTCTGCCATTTTTATCTTGATCTCATCCAGAAGGGCTTCAAAGAGGCTGGTGAGTACATCACTTGTTTTACACGAACAAGACTCAACAATTCTTAAGCGATACGATTTTATTCCGCATTCGCCCCCGCACTTGCGCCCAGTCATAACTCAACTCTTCATCACCTCTCTACATTGCTTTTACCCTCGCATGTCCAGAATGACCCTTTGGCGCAACGTTTTCTCAACGAAAAATACATAGTCAGGATGAGTCGTTCGGGGTTCAGTCTACTTGTTGGGTGGTTGACAGAGGGCGTTGGTGGCGAGGCGCTTGGAGCAGGAGGAGGCTTTTCCGGTGAAATGGGGAAGAGGGGGAGATCGGCTGTTATGCGCGTGGTGAACAATCACCTACGATTTGACGGTGAATAATTTCTTTCTCTCAAGGTCTCATTTTCATCCGCTCATTTTTTTCGTAGTCACTTCCGTCAGCACGACTACCATATCCGCTAACGCATGGGAAGAGTCAACTGGGCTTCTTTCCTCACTTATTCCTAAAAACAACCAGGTTACTTCTGCTATCCCCAACCCCAACACGTTTAATGCCTCCAAGGGTGAACTCAAGCTCGGCCCTCCCCCTATTTCAGACGATTTACGTGCAGAAACCGAACGTGTCCTCCGAGAACAAGCGATGCTAGACCGAGATCCTAACGCACAATATGACGTTCATTTTTCTCGTCAACAAGCCGTTCCGGGGATTATTTCCCCAACGGAAGCAGACATGCTCCCTCATCCACCGTCGTTTAAAACGATTGATGTGCAAAGGGAAGTAGAAAAAGTGCGTGATGCAAGGAAACGTATAAGGCTTGAGCCCTTAGCTCTCACCTCTGTGGATCTTAGTTCCGCAGTTGCGCGGGCTCGAGCTTTGCCAAGTATCTGCGCCTATACATTACATGATGTGGGAGAGGGGTAAGTCTTTTGGCTCCGAAGTTTTCACTCAATGAAGATAAATAACGCCAGTGCTCCCTGCTGCGCCTTTTCCTCTGATATTACGCTGATGGCGGCTGGCTTCTCGGAGAGTTATATTCGTTTATGGAGCCTCAAGGGTGAAAAGCTTAGAGGGGTTCGGAACGATAAATCGCCCGATTCAGCAAAAAATTGTAAGTCGTTTGAAGTCTTAAGTCTTGCATCTGAATCTAAATTCGATATCTGTAGCTAGTATATCCAGACTTCGAGAGAGAGAAGATGCTACGACTCGAAAATTGATTGGTCACAGTGGGCCGGTTTACTCACTTTCCTTTGATCCCCTCGGAGGTTCTGCGGTACCTCCGAGGTATCTCTTGTCTTCCTCCGCGGACGCTACAACCAGACTGTGGTCACTGGGCACAATGACTAATGTTGTCGCCTATCGCGGTCACCAACAGCCGGTCTGGGATGTGCAGTGGAGCCCCATGGGTGTCTATTTCGCGACTGCTAGTCGGGATCGGACCGCCAGACTTTGGTCCACGGATCGCACGTCGTGTCTCAGAATCTACATGGGACACTTGAGCGATGTTGATGTACGTAGATCGGCAATGATTCATCTCTCTCTGACTTATTTATTCAGTGCGTCCGCTTCCATCCCAACTCGTTATATCTGGCAACCGGGTCGAGTGATTGGACAGCTCGTCTGTGGGATGTCCAGCGCGGCACATGTTTGCGGGTATTCATTGGGCATCAAGGAATACTTTCCACACTGGCGGTGAGTCCAGACGGAAGGTATCTTGCCAGCGCGGGGGAAGACCTTGCCATCAATCTCTGGGACTTGGGATCTGGAAAGCGGATCAAAAAAATGACTGGCCACACTGCGCCTGCGTATTCTTTAGCATTCAGCGCCGAGTCATCGATGCTTGTGAGCGGGGGTGCAGATTGGACAGTACGGTGCTGGGACGTCAAGGGCTCTGGTGGTCAAGGCAAGGCGCGAGAAAATGGGATGGATGAAGTTTCTGGGCTTCGCACTGACGAGGATGAAACTAATGAGACGTATGTTTCACCAGAATTCGTCTTGTCAACGACCAATTTAATTCATTGGCTACAGCTCTGACTTACTGGCAACCTTTCCTACGAAGAGGACTCCCATAAACCAGGTTTACTTCACGCCGCGCAACCTTTGTCTCGTGTCAGGTAGCTACCTCACTCCGGAAATGAGATAGGTTGTTTCGAGAGAGATCCGTATTGAGATACGTTCTCGGACCGCTATCTGATGGCTTGCTGACAGGCATCCTCACAATCATAGTATCCATAGGCCCCCTCACGCATGGTTAAATGATTTAGCTATTGAGTCTCGCCTCGCCCATATGACCCGGCATTCATTGTATCCAAGCGACAAATTCTATATACGAACAGTGCTCAATGACTTTTCATTAAATGTTTCCCAAACGGGCTTTCTCGATGACTTTGGTTGGGTCTGTGTCACGAGCGTTGACGTTGAGCGCTGAGTTATGTAGGCACTTGACAGTGGCAGACAAAATGAAAGAGATCACGTGACCGATAGCATGAAAGACGCACCTAAGACGCTCAGTCACTTGTTCCACTGCCCCTCAAGATACCTGAGCCCCACACGTTTCTGCAAGGGTATTTACATTGACTCGTAGCTCTGCAGGACGTTTCCTATTTTTCATTTAGATGGATGCCATGGAAGAAGATCCCATAGTGGCGACTGGCTCCTCCTTCCCTGGCGGTGTACTTGATGTACAGGGTTTGCCGAGTCACACATCCCCTCCGCCTTGTATGTTCTTATCGTAGATTCCTTGCATGGGCCATCCCGCTGAATTTTTGATTTTCCCTGCTCCGTCGCACCTGTGCATCCCACATATATGGCATGTAGTAGCGCCGATACCGACACCCTCGCGCGAATTTCGAGATGTTCAAGTCAAAGTGCACATAAGAAGACCAGAAAGGGACTCTTGGGTATACCTCGGGCGTGCTCTCGTCTCGCAGGAGATCGCTGGGCAGTCATCACGTGTCGGTATGAAGCAAACTTCCCATGCACGAATTTTGTGTTGATCGCTTTATGACCAGTGGTACGTTCCATGTCATCTGGTAAGGTGATGGTTTCGTTTGGCGAGGTGAGTGACCACACACGCCTCTTTTCTTTCCCTTAAATGCGAGGGTACGTTCAGCTGTCGGATTTGCAAGCCGAGAAGCGCGGTAACTTTGTCGTCATTGGATGCGTAGAGGGCGCTCGCGTCGTGTCATGGTCATTGAATGTATGTTGCACTTACGACACGGCGGCAAAGTGTTTGACTGAGTGTATCCAGGCATTGAATAACTCTGACACCCTTCGTTTACTTGCAAGTATCGAGCTTGCCTGCTACAGGTGCAAAATTGCGCTCATTGATCCCCGTAATCATGCCAAGGCACGTAGACGCATCGAACGCGTCATCAAGGATGATAAACGCAAGAGACATAAGCGGCGTAAAGATCAAGATGCTATGATCGATGCATTCTCCAGGCAGAATCTCGATGGTGATGACATCGAACCGAACTCATGACGCTCATAGGAATAGCAGGATAACGTGCAATTAGAACTCTCAAGGACTGTAGTTATCTGAGCTTCGACCTGTTCTCCTCCCAGGTCGTACCAGGTTGTACCCAGTGCTGTATCGTTTATTGATTACCCATATGGTAGTGATCATGTTCCCAACCCGTTTCTGTTTCATCGACACTGCACCTTGATATATATATATGTAACTGCGACAACTGCAAAATTCCGTTCCCGGATGCTTCTAAACTGGGGAGGCGTTAACCGACTTTACGGAAATGCCAGCATTGAAGAAAACAAAACAAGCGAATGAAAGCTCCGAGGAGTCGACTCAACCGAAGAAATAAATATTTGATACTGAATCAACTGTCCTTCAACAAAAGATGGATTCCTATCGCAAAGTCGCAATGGGCCCTGTTTCAACATCCCGAAGATATGAAGTGTAGTGTACAATACATCGAAACGGCTACTCCGGGAGATGGGAAGAGGACTGCAGTGGTTCCCCTGTGTCCTTTGGTCCCGTCAACGGCACCGGTTCCTCTTCTGTAGGCTGCATCGCTGGTGTTCTTCGCTCTGAGTATTGTGGGGGAAGTTCAATGACCTCAGCCTCATCCTCGGGGAAATTGTCTTCAGCATCAGTGTGGACGATAAAGCGGGCGGCAGGCTGATAAGCTGTCATCCCAGCCATCGCAGCCTTCCGGCGGCCGCTCGATGACATGGATGAACTGGCAACGTCACCAAGTACCGCGAAGCTATCAGCGTTCGTATTCGAGCTTGCTCGAGAGTGCTGGGTATTACGCATTCCTGATGTCTGGAACGAGGGTTCTGACGACGGCGATATCTGCTGATAAGAAGCTGGTGTAGCGGGCGAGCTGGATGTAATTGCGGGGGCCAGGTGATTGACGGAACCAGACTGATAGGGGAAAGGATATATTTGAGGGTGTTGGAAGTTATCCATACCAGGATCAAGTTCCACCGAGTCCGGACGACGCGACCGCGTCGGAGCGAGGCCATACGGTGAACGCCTGTGGCGTTGGCGTTTCAAGTAGATTACTGCTAGCGCGACGATGGCGGTAATGGCCAGCACTACGCCAACCGCTGCACCGATAATGGTACCGGAAGAGACGCCGGACGTTGTTTTGGAAGATGACGTGGGGGAACTAGTTGATGACGTAGATGAAGGGGTGGGACTGACAGTGGAGGATGGCGAGTTAGAATTGAGACAGCTAACATCGCTAGAAGGGGCGACGAGCTCATTGGAAGAGGAGCCACCTGAGTTTCCACGGGCATCAGTTAATGTGAAGATAATCGTGGTTCCGGCTGCAACATCGGCAACCCATGAGTAGCTTGATCCGGATGAAGGGGTGTGCAAAAGGAACGATTCGCCACCGGGAATGAGTCCCTAGTTGTAGAACGAAGTTAAGCCAAAAAGAAGTGTTCAAGTGTTCAAGAAACCAACCGCAATTGTGATTGGTAAAATGGCCCCATCATAACCGCCGAAGGTGTAGAGGCTAATGCTTTGTCAACATCGTATCCGAGAAACCGAGACATTGACGCACCTGCACTGCTGCAGTGAAGAAGGCAGGGTAAAAGAGAAGGGCAGGGTGGGATTGGTAGTGTTACAGGAAGCACCTCCGACGGGCGCTCCCACTGTGAGTAACTCGGATGTCCCGCCTGTTCCAAAGCCAGTTGCGTCGGACATAGTCATCAGAAATTGCTCCCCCTGGGCAAACGGGATGGCCGGAATTTGATATGAGCCTTCATTGTTATTAAACGATGACGATGGTACAGATAAGTTCCTTGGAATGGCGTAGACCTTGGGGGTGTAGGTTGAGGTGACATTTAAATCCTCTGAGGATGACTCACGGGTATCAACATAATTTGAAAGGGAGCCAGACCCCCTGCCATCAGAGTGAATTGACACGGATTCGTGGAAAGATAATACCTGGCTCACCCACCTGTCCAGGCGACGTTTAGAGGGCCACATTGAGTTGGTGACGACCCGATGGTTACATTGAACGACAGTGCGGAGGAAAAGAAAAAAGCAAAGACTAAAAATGGTGAGATAAAAGAGAGACGCATACTCGAACGATGGACGACAACTTGACAAGGGATTCCCCTCCAAGACCTGGACGACGGGGAATATTGTATGAGGGGAAAAAACGCACATGTCCATTAATCCCATATGCTACACTATATTACATCAGCAAGTTTTGACGTCCCTGCGACCATGACGATCTACGGCAAAATAGCGAGGTCTGGGAGAACGATATTAGCAGCTTGCTGAAAGACGGCGCGTGTTTTTGAGTGTTCACGATGTGGGACACCGTCAGTATGTTTCTAACAACAAGGTGAGAGTGAGGACCGTACATTATTAGGGGCGATGCAAAAGGAACTAAAATAAGTCGCCGCGCCAATATTACGGGATTTTCCGTGCGCCTTGCATTTGGCCGGACTGTTCTCCTCGTCGACAACAGCGTCAAGAAAACCCCCGTCGAGGTGCGTCTATCCTTCCGATAGCACATTTCTCGTCCACGAGCATGGCTCGTCGTTGGATGATGGATATCGAGAATGGCGTTTAGTTCGATGGGTGGATGGGCCTGACAGTGCTGGATGTCCTTCACCTCGGCGCTGACCTATTCTTTCGCAGATAACAGATGGGTTTCGCACACAACAACGGTCCGTGGTCAATCTACCACTATCACGCCGTGACCTGATTTTGGTGTTTATGTGCCAGTTCTCCACGGTAATCATTTCCGCAAGGATTGGCAGCGCCGAGTGCGCACCTGGTTCGATCAACCTGGCCGCAAACTTCGTAGACGCACAGCCCGGAAAGCCAAGGCTGCCAAGCTCGGCGTCCGCCCGCTCACCCTCCTCCGCCCTGCTGTTCGCGGCCAGACCGTTCGCTACAACCGCAAAGTCCGCGAGGGCCGCGGATTTACCCTTGCTGAGCTGAAGGAGGCAGGCATCAACCGCAAAGAAGCTCGTGGTGTTGGCATAGTCGTCGATCACCGGAGGAGAAACTTGAGTGAGGAGGGAAAGGCTCTAAATGTTGAACGGTTGAAGGTCTACAAGGACAAGTTGATCGTCTTTCCCCGGAAGGCATCCAAGCCCAAGAAGGGTGACTCCACTGTAAGTGTTTAGGTGGTCGAATCGAACCGCTGATCTGAACACGATATCAGGGTGATGATCTCAAGGCCGAGACAACGCGAGCAGCCTTTCCTCTCCCTGATCCATATGTTCAGGAACCCCCCCGCAAAATTACTGACGAGGAACGATCATTCAAGGCATACAGAGCCCTTCGCATCGCTCGTGCCAATGCCCGATATGAAGGTGTACGCAGGGCACGGGCCGCAAAGGTATGTCAACATCACTCGATCGTGCAGCGTGTCGAATAACCTTCGTTATCCAGAAAGAGGAGGAGGAGGCAAACAAGAAAAAGTAAAAGCCTTTGTTTACCGTATTCCTTGTATGCTGCCTTTTCCACTCATGTGTACTCTCAAAATCCGAACGCATTCAACCCTGGACTGGGTCCGGAATGCAACATGTCGTATGAGCATGATTTTTATTTGTTGTTCTTCAACATCAACCATGCAATCATGAATGATTTGAACCATGTTCTATACGATCTACTAAGGTATCCAGTGGTCCGTGAGTGTTCAAGAGTAGTCGCGAATTATAAGTAAGGATATATATACGCAACAAAAATGCGGTTGAAATGTTCCTCAGTTTGCCTTCTTAACGATCGCTTCTTGAATTTCTTTCTCTGCAACGACACCAACAATGCGTGCTTGATCCGCGACATCTTTGAGAACGCCCAGGACGTCCGCATTACCCTTGACAAAACCAAACTCGGCATAGGTAAGCCCCTGTTCCTTGGCGTATTGTTTGACTAATGCACTGGCCTCTCGCAAGTTGTGCCGCGGAAGACGAGGAAAGAGATGATGAGTGACCTGAAGGTGAAGGCCACCATGGAGGAAGGAAAGATATGGAGGACAAATGACGTCGGTTGTTGTCCTGAGCTGGCGATGAGGGAACGACTCCGTGGGACCAAGATCGGCGGTGGACATGGAGAAATGCGAAAGTACAATCTAGAATATTTAGACTGAGCGGTGTGGTGTTGCAGATAGGGAATGATACCCACCTGAACATGGAGAGGGCTGGTGACTACGTGGGAGACGATGAAGTAGATGAACGCGTTGGTCCACGAGCCACAACCCTTGAGAAGCGCAGCAAACCAACACCAAAAGCAGACGACGCCAACGACCTCTAGCCACCATGACCATCGACCACCTCTTGCCCTGCGTGAGTCAAACGCCCTGCGGATCAAGAAAGAATAAGAGTTTGCGTAGAGGTTAAATCTACCGAAAGCAAGGAGGAAGTAGAATAACTTGTGCTGGAAGGAGATGAAAAATGCAGTGACATGATCGAAGAGCAAGGTACGTTTGTAATAGGAGGACCACAGGGACTTGAAGAATGCGGTTGAGATTGCGATGAACGGGAGATGTTCAATATCAGGGTCGCTGGGGAAGGGTGAGTGTGACGGGAACGAGCAAGGTACGACACCTACTGAGAGGGATGGTTCGTCACGACTGACGAGACAAGGGTGAGCCTACGTCGGGAGAGCAATGGGAGACTTACGGTGGTGTACGTTATGATTCTGAGTTGGGGACAATATGTCAACTGTTGGAGGTGAAACAAGGAGGAAGACTTACGTCGACCCACCAGCTCACGCTGAGACCACCAACAAAGTCTGCCAGAAAAATGCCAATGAGACGATCTATGGACCAGTCATGTGTAACGCCCAAGTGTCCAAGGTCGTGCACGGTGAAGGCGAGCTGGTGCCAGAGGAAACCGAGGGAAACGGCACTGACGAGGAGCCAACCATGCTGATATGCATAGGCGGAGGAAGCGGCCAAAAGCAGGTATCGGGCAACTTCAGGGCCATACCCGGTGAGGTAGCGTGTCTTGTAGAGGCCAGCATCGGTGATACGCTTGTGAAGAAGTTTGTAGGCAGCGGAATGGCGGGCTTGTACGTCGAGGGACAAATCGGAGGGGGGAGGCTGTAGGGTGGCAAGGGAGGGGCCGTTTTTATCGAGAACAAGGGCGCTGTGAGTGGGTGCGAGAAGGACTTCGGAGGACAGGCCGGAGGGGGAGGTGACGGGGAGGGCTTCGTTGTGCCAAGCGAGAGAGCCGTCGGGTGCTAACTTGGGGACCCAACCGGACATGATTGGGGGGAGGAGGGGGTCCCAGACGTCTCCAGACGATTTGACGGTGCCGATGGCATACTTTTTGATGGTGTGGATGGTGTGTTGAGCATGGTACGCATGGATCTCGTCTGCGGCGTCGCGACCGACGAAGTGAAGGATTGCGAGCGCACCACCGGGATGGGCGGCGAGCCAAGAGTGGGGTATGCGGAGGAGGAGGTCGTCGTAGACGACAAGAAGGTCGCCGGCGAGAATGCGGGCGGCGATGTCGTGGCGAGACCAGAGACGCATATTGGGAGCGGTGGTAAGTTGACTTGTTTATATACTCTTTCACCAACACCACCACCAACACCACCACCAACACCACGATTTATTTTATTCCCCTTGAGCTCATCGTCAAGCACGACGAGGACGGATATGCAGTCTAAGCCACCATCAAAATCACACCGCGACCCGACGTCTCAGCCCTCGCACGCCTCATCTCACCCCCTCGCACGTCACAGGACCCGCCACAGATCCTACTCCGACCCCTTCTTGGATCCCGTCCATCAATCAAAGCCCGTCCCCCGTCTCCCTCCCGATCCCCCCCCGAAACACCCTCCTCGCTCAAAGATGGCCGCAATAGACAAACCCCTCCCCCATCGCGACAACATCGTCGACGCCGTCAGAGACACCGTGCAGCTCAGCTCTGCAGAACAACCGCAACAGCCCACCCGCACCAGGACTGGTCGCAGCCAGACCGTCGTTGCGTTCGTCCTTTCCCCTCTTCCTCCCACCCGAATTCTGACACATCTCTTGCAGTAATCAGCCCACAATTACTCCTCGCACGCACGGCCGTCGCTCCCTCTCCCAGGATTCCGTTTTGCACGCTGCCAACGCTCTCGAAAAGGCAAAGGGAAAACCCCGCGGAAAGAAGGGTTCCGTTCATGCAGACGTCATAGATAGACTCGATTTTACTAGTGTTGGGCCCAGTACGTCTTTTTTCTCCCTAACCCTCTCATCTCCAATCATATTGCCTCTCCAGTGTTCCACCACGATGGCCCCTTCGATGCCTGCGCACCTTCTCGCAACCGACATCGCACCAAGGCCCCAATGCTTGCCTGGAGCAGTCCTCCAGGCCAAGATAACACCCCTTATCCCCCTCCAGAGGCCTACAAGGGGTCTTTTTCTCCCACGTATGATATCCCAAAGAAGAAGGTTGATGCAATCGCAGAGGCTTGGGGAATACATGAGCCAGAGCCATACGAAGAATTCTTTGCCGGTGGAGGCACCACTCGCCGTGATGGCGATACCCCTGCAAATTCTATTCATGCCGGTAGGGAGGGCCATGGTTCTCGAAATGGCACTCCACAACACTCCATCGGCCGGCGTTCAAAGGACGGTCGTGATCTCCGAGAGGTCTACAGAGAGTACCTGGATGATGACGTCAGGCAACCTCAGGCACGAGACAAGGATCGTAACGACAGGGATGGTCGTCGCGGACGCCATGGCGCCCTCCCTCCTCCACAACCAATCATAGTTCCAGAAGCCAATGATCCCCACCAGTCCGATGTGGAAGTCGGCCCTCTATCTCCCTCAGGTGCACCAAGACGTACCAAGTCTCTCATGCAACGTATCCGCAAGATGCGGGATTCCCCCAACGTACCCATGGGTGACGATTCCGGAAAGCCTCCCTCGCCGACTTCACCAGATCAGTACCGGCCTACTCATCGTTCGCAGAACTCTTTCCTGGGCCGTTTCGCTGGCGGTAATGGCGTCAGTGCAGAGCGTCGCGGACACATGAAGGAGAACATGTCCCCAATGTCGGACAACTCGGAAACCTATGTATACATTGACGACCCGCGCAAGGAGAAACAACTCCCAGCGACACCCCATGCTTCAACGACTGCCCGCACCCCATCAGGCGAAGACAGATATGTAGACTATGATGGCTCACCTGGATCACCTGGGTCTGGCGCTGGTCTTGGTCGAAAGACTAGCTTGTTAAAGAAGGTCAAGGACGTCGTCAGAGGGCCCAAATAGGCTGAGCATACCTCATTTCCGGTCTTTTCTGCTTTCCTAGCAGTACTTGGGAGGTTTTTTCTTCCGAAGGTCGCGTTTCATATTTCCAAACCTGTGTTTTTCTACGTCATTTTTCGACTTTTGACATTCCATG
>JBBPLE010000001.1:48144-84014 GCA_038089675.1 Boletales sp. KT-2023b
TCCATGCTACCTCTTTTTTTCGATTTTGTTCTTTCTCTTCCATCGTGCTTCCTGTATCCATCCTAGTGACCTATTATCTACATATACCCACCTCACTTTAGGTTGTATGTAGGTTTACAACATTTGCGATGTTTATCTAATAGTGTAACACCTTTATTTCATTCGTCGAACTCAAGCTCACCAATGAACTTTCCCGAGATTCGAGATCGATCTATATCATTCTACTATTGAATCCCGCTTCTTCCAGTGCTCTTTTCACGTCTTCTATCCTCACCTCTTCCCGGTGGAATATTCCGGCAGCCAGAGCGGATCCTACTTTGGTTTCTCCGAACACGTCAACAAAGTGTTCCTTGGTCCCTGCGCCACTGCTGGCAACCACCGGAATTGACACTGCATTTTTCACCATCCGAATTAAGGCGTGGTCAAAGCCGAGGCCCGTTCCATCCCTGTCGATGCTATTGAGTAAGATCTCCCCGGCGCCTAGCTTCTGTGCGCCTTTAGCCAACTCAACAACCGAGACTGATCGGGTTTCTCGTCCGCCCGAGACGGTACACTGATACCACCAAGCCTTGTGACACGAATCCGGACCATCGTCCTGCTCGTAGACGAGCTCGTCCCTGTACGGCCCATCGTACGTCATTGGGTTTATGTAGGCTCGTTTCGGATCGATCGAGACGACCACAGCTTGGCTGCCATACACCTTGGATATGCTCTCGATTGCGCTTGTGCCGTCACAGATATTGTTCGCCGCGCGCAGCCTCTCCACTGCGTACACAGCCTCGGAGCCAATGCTAACTTTGTCGGCGCCAGCGCGAAAGTATGCACCGGCCACTTCAACCGCGGGGCGTTTGACACCGTCAGGATCGACGGTGTCCTTGATACCACCTCCGATCGTGAGCGGAACAAAAACTTTCTCGGCGGCAACGCGAACGACGGCAAGCATTGGCTGATCATGGAGAGGGCAGTGACGAAATGAGGTTATGTTGAGAAGGCACAATTCATCAGCCCCCGACATGTAGTATTTATCGGCGAGTGCGACCGGCTTCCCGAGGTTGCGTACTGCACCAGCGGCCCTGACTGTGGCGACAGCAGAAGAGGCAACTTTTTCACGGACATCATATTGATCGCCTTTTGTGACCACGAGGTCTCCGTCGTCATTGGCGCGGACGTCCAGGCACGCGATGATACGCTTGGTGAATCCGTCTCTCGACTTGGGAAGACGTGGTATAGACGGCGGTGGGGAAGTCATGGTACGTCCTGTGCGCGACTGTTCAATCCAGGCCTTCAAGATATGAAGGCCCGCTGGGCCCGATTTTTCGGGGTGGAATTGGGTAGCAAAGATATGATGCTTTCGCACCGTGGATATGAAGACCTCTTGCCCATATTGGGTGGTAGAATGTGCCCACCGCGCGGCAGAATTGGAGGGATCGTACTTGGCACAGTAAGAGTGAACAAAATAATAGTGTGAAGTGGACGAGACACCCTCGAGATTTGACGGATCAGAGGGATCGAGACACTCGACAGAGTTCCAGCCCATGTGAGGGACGGCCTTGTCCGTATCCTCAAGGCGGGCTATTGGGCATGGTATCTTTCCCAGCCCTTGAACGCCGGGGGACTCGGCAGACGAAGCAAAAAGGACCTGCATGCCAACACATATGCCAAAGTATGGTTTCCCCGAATCTAGGTAGTTTTGAAGGGGTTCGAATAGACCATGGTCATGCAAGGACTGTACGGCAGTGTGGAAGGCACCCTGGCCAGGAAATATGAGAGCCTGGGAGATGAGATGATGGGAATGAGGTCATCGGATGGGTTGGTTTACCACAACTTACGGGTGCATCGCACGTCGCATGCAGCTCAGCAAAGTCGCGAGCGTTTCTGATCCACTTGTAATCAGTGTACCCAAGTTTCGTGAGCGAGTTTGCGAGACTCTGGACGTTGCCAGCGCCATGGTCGAGGAGGAAGAGGCGCATCGGTGACAGATTCTGAGTCAGAGCTGGCGCTACTTCAACTTCTTGAACGGCAGGAAGTGACTAGTACTCGGACTTTCAGAAGTTCAGTACTAACAACATGACCCAACCCATCCCCATCCCGTCCTCGTCGCCCCGCGTCGTCTCTGCTTCCATATCCCCGTCCCACTCGCTTTCAGACAAACTCCGTCACAGGGACGTCCTCGCAGCCATTACCGCGGTCAGACAACCCAAAGTACTACACCCCGCCGACAACGAAGGCCTAAGGCTCCTTCTATTGGAGAACATTAGCCAAGAGGCTGTCTGTTATTTCAGATCTCAAGGTTTTATCGTCGATCACTTCACCGCTGCCTTCTCAGAGGCCGAGCTCTTGGAGAAAATTCCCCACTACCATGCCATCGGTATACGCAGCAAAACCCGGATCACGGAGAAGATCATCAAGGCAGCAATAAAGGCATGCGACCTTTTCCTTTTCTTCTCGCGTCTCCTCTTTCTTATCTCGTATTTCTCTAGCTCCTTGTCATCGGTTGTTTCTGTATCGGGACCAACCAGGTCGATCTCGCTACTGCCGCCAAGGCTGGCATCCCTGTCTTTAACTCCCCTTTCTCCAATTCTCGTTCGGTCGCAGAGCTAGTCGTCTCTGAGATCATCGCACTATCACGCCAGTGGTTCCAACGTTCGTACGAGATGCATGCGGGGATTTGGAACAAGCAATCCAACGGGTGCTGGGAGGTCCGTGGAAAGACGCTCGGGATCGTTGGGTACGGTCACATTGGTTCGCAACTCTCCGTTCTTGCCGAGGCCCTCGGCATGCGCGTCATCTTCTACGATGTGTTCAATATCATGCCTCTCGGTTCCGCTCGTCAGGTCGAATCGCTTCCTGCACTCCTGGCTGACGCTGATTTCATCACCCTCCACGTCCCTGAGCTTCCCGAGACCATCAACATGATTTCAAAGCAGGAGTTTGAGCAGATGAAACAAGGCTCATATCTCATCAACAATGCGCGCGGTCGTGTTGTCGACATCCCAGCGTTAATCGATGCCCTTATATCCAAACGTCTCGCCGGTGCTGCCCTTGATGTATATCCCGTGGAGCCAGGATCGAATGGTGCACCTTTCGATGATCAGATCAATCCATGGGCCACTGCTCTTCGCAGCGTTCCCAACGTGATACTTACCCCCCATATTGGTGGTTCTACCGAAGAAGCCCAACGCATGATCGGGGAAGAAGTCTCTCAGGCGCTCACGCGTTATCTCAACTACGGCTCCACCGTAGGGGCAGTCAACTTCCCAGAGGTCGACTTGCGCCCCATTACAGCTGAACAGGGCAATAATATCCGCGTCTGTCACGTTCACACCAATCAACCTGGTGTGCTCAGACAAGTCAACGATATCCTGTCGCCCTACAACGTCGAGAAGCAGTATTCAGACTCAAAAGGGGACGTTGCTTATCTGCTGGCCGACATTGCCGATGTTAGCCCTTCGGATGTCAATAGACTCAGGGAGACCATCAGCCAGACCAACGCGAACATTCTAACACGTCTGTTGGTCTGATGAATACCCTGATTTTACATGGCATGCCACTCAACTGGTTTGCAAATCCTGTACAAGAATGTTTGTCCACTTAGACAGATGAACGTTAACAAAAATGTGTTGCGAGTCGCTGCTATGACACCCGAGCTTACAGAGAGAATGCATTATAAATTCCATGATTCACCTTACAGTATCGGTTCGAAAAAGCGTGAGTTCTGAAGCCAGATTCTACATCATTAGCTTTCCTCCTCAGGGTCTCCTATTCCACCGGAAAGGATAGCAAATGTAGTCTCCATTTCCGGAAGACACGGTGAATCGTAAATTTTGCATGTCCGAGTGTTTCCTCGAGCCTTCTTAAGTTGTAAGCTAGTAGAGAATGAGCAACCATAGTATTTATAGTCGCTGGTACCAACCGAGTGGTAGAAGCATGGGCCATGATATTACCCCCAATGGGTTTCTTCTCATTTGCAGCATACGGTCCAGCAGATGCATCAGGATTCGACATGACCTGATTTGTGACGACGACGGCAATACCGAACTGGACCAAGGACATAAGCCACCACGCACACGGACTTAAGGAAACTTACTTCGTCAGCTAGTCGTTGAAGAGTACGCAGGAATTTCCCGAGGTGATTTTGGCGAGCAGAGAGCTCTCCACGACCACTAAAATCGGTCCTATATAAAGCTGTGCAAGAGTCGACAATGAGAAGACAGAACCTGGTGGCAATGAGCAAGTGTTGAGAGACAGCGGGATGAGTATGCACGGTACCGTGACTCCGCCATGAGGGCGCTGGCGCTTGTGAGCAGACTATTCTGATGGTCTGCATTATATGCGCGAGCATACGCAACATTGTCCAGTACTTCTTCTCCATTAAGACCATACCTCTCAGCAACGGCAAGCAAACGAGTAGGACGGAAAGTGCCCTCGGTGTCGATATACAAACATTTTCCTTCCCCGCCTCCCATGCTGACGGGGAGCTGGCAGGTCACTGAGAGCGTGTGACATAACTGGGACTTGCCCGTCCTGAATTCGCCGAATAATTCTGTTATAGCACCCGTCTCGATTCCACCTGTGTGTGCGAGTTAGACGGCGGAGGATATAAAGCCAAGCGCGTGTTCACAAACCGCCCAGCAAAGCGTCTAGCTGTTTTGAACCAGTTGTGATGTGCACCAGCTCAGAACGACGGGCATGGACTTCTGTCGCGCTTTGAAAACCAAGTGGAACGATTTTCTGGGCTAGTTTCGTGCTATAACTCACGATCGAAAGCTGCTGGGACAACCCGATGCGTACCTTCGGCAAGAATCTTGTCTGCCTTATTGTCTGATATACCTTTAATAGCCATGAGATTCTTTTTGGGCGTAAAAGCGACAGCTTCGACGGTATGAAGCCCAGCGTCTGCGAGTTTCTTGATGTCATTGGCGTGTATTCCGGCTTCCTCTAACTTTGCGACAAGGAGAGGGCCAGAGAGGGAATAATCCTGCTGCCCGTCCTGCTGAGATGGTTGAGACATGGCCGTTTGTATTACGTCGATAACGTCGTAGACGGGAAGGGACAGCTAATGACGCGTCTAATCACGTGGCCGCGTAAATACAGAGCACATGACTAGCTAAGCCTGACCATACTGCCGACCAAGTTTAGACTCGAGCATTGCTACGGCGGAAAGATCCAAAATCACCCTTCTCCACTTGACCAGGTCATGCACATTGACTTCATCAGCGCGCTTGAATGCCAGTCCTCGCAGATTCCTTCCGGCGCGTTGGATGGCAGGGTCCACCTCAGGTAGGCCAGAAACGAACAAGGTGCCTGTTCTCCAGCCGAGCGTTTCGAGTCGATTCTTGAGCGTGATCGTCTTATGGCAATACCACTTGATGCGGGGCACGACACCTAGCCTCTGTTCTTTAAATTTTGCCGATAATGCCACCCTCATTCCCATTTCGATCACCTTGCGATTGAGCTTTGTACTGAAGTCGCGCGGCTTCGGGCCAAAAGCGACACCACCTCCGCGAAGCATGGGACTTTGGGCATCTCCTAGACGTGCTCTCCCGGTCCCCTTCTGAGGCCGAATTTTCCTCCCAGAACCCCGAACCTCCCCTCGCGTCTTGGTACTCGCACTTCCTTGACGAAGCGAATCCAGGTGGTGAACGGCACAGAGATGTAAGATGTCGTGTCGGATAGGATGGTTGAATACGGCTGGGTCAAGAGCGACTGCTTTATCTCTTGTCTTTTTTCCCTCGAGGGAAGACAATGTGAGGAAAACAGGTTCGGTAAAATCGACCGCTGAAGCACGAGTCAGTAGAGAATACTCCAGCGCGAGCGGAAAAAAAAAAACCTCTAGGAGCCGTGGTCAAAGACCCGTGACCGGGGATTTGCACGGCTGCAGCGAACGTTCGTGCGCGAGTGGGGCTGGGAGCTAGAGCTTTTCGCCAAAAGGTTGAAAACATGGAAGGAAGGACCAGTCAACGGGCGTGACGTGCAATTACCATAGATGGATCGTGGGAACTCTACTGATGGAGCCACGAAGTCACTCATCGTTGCGGGCAGAGACCACAACACTTGAACTGACGCTCTGAGAGTCGGCACGGTGCGTTTGCGTTATTTCTCCGTCTCCGCCCGCCCCAGGGAGAGTATGCCAGTTTATTGAATTTCTGGCTCAAATATCCCGGAAATGTGCTGGATGCGACTTTCTCTCCCTGGATGACATCCAACACATACTAAAGTCATCCATTTCAGATCGCCTCAACGAACAAAATGTCGACAAAGGCCGTTCAAACTTTCGGTAAAAAGAAGGTCCGCACTAGCATGCAGGCGATCTCGCACGTCAGGTTCACTTATCCAACACGCAGACCGCTACCGCGGTAGCCCATGCAAAGGAGGGTCGCGGCCTCATCCGTATCAACGGATCCCCCATCAACCTTGTCCAGCCTGAAATACTACGATTCAAGATCTACGAGCCAGTCCTTGTTGCAGGAGAAGAGTCGTTTGCACCCCTTGACATCCGTGTGCGTGTCAAGGGTGGAGGACACACCTCACAGGTGTATGCCATTCGTCAGGCGATTGCAAAGGCTGTTGTTGCATACTACTCCAAGTACATCGATGCTTACAGTGCCATGGAGCTGAAGAAAAAGTTGGTTGCGTACGACCGCACCTTGTTGATTGCAGATCCCAGACGGATGGAGCCGAAGAAGTTTGGTGGTGCTGGTGCCCGTGCACGCAGGCAGAAGAGGTGTGTGTCCATGTATGCGCTTCCAGCTTGCCTGCTGAACCACTCTGTAGTTACCGGTGAGACCAGATGCGTTGCGTCTATTTGGCATCGTCATGTTATACTTTTGTTCACTTCTTATGCCATGATAATGTCAATGCAATAAAATGTACGACTCACCGCGAGACATCGCCATTTATGCTGGGTGAGGGATCACGTGAGGACTACGGATGCATAATACAGTACTACTTACTAGTGTCAGCTATTGTACAGTCCACCGTGTTCGTACCAACACCTATGGAACTCTCCGGTTTGTCATTATCGCAGCCCAATGCTCAGCACAGGAGCATTTTGGTCGATGCGCAGGGAATCCCACTGAAGATTAATTTGCAGGCTGTAGAACTGGAAGGTCGTCCAAAACTTGTCAGAACATTGAAGGTATGCCAAACCTTACCTCATGTCTACCCTGAAGTTTTCAATTCCACCAATTCCATCCAGACCTCAGGCGCACTCGTCGTGAGCAATGCAAAGGAGGCAGCTATCATTCTAGTTGACTCCACAACTGAAAGCGGCAAACGGCTCATACGCACATGGGGCCATGACGCGAGCAAGGTGGTGCTTGACTACACTTGGGTCCGGGGATCCATAAATGTCGGTCGGCCTTTGCTCGCGGTCGATAATTGGGGAGGGGCACTGACAATTGACGATGGACGACCCGTCACGATTGACGGTGTTGTCGTGGACGAGGACGAGCTTGAAGAAGTTGAGGCCCTCGTTACAAAGTCGGTTGCCGAATTCTTACTCGACACCGTCTACTGATGTACTTTACAAGAAGTCCACTACCAACACCTCGTGTTACTCCGGTGGATGCCACGTCCCAACGACCTGAGAACACCGTTGCTGAACGTTCAGACATCCGATCCGAGGCCAACAAATCACATCTCACGGAACCCCCACAACAGACTCCCGCAACAGTGCAGCCAACCGTGCTTGGCACGACTGCTGCCAAAGAATCGACCCGCGTCGAGGTACCACCAGTAGAAAGTCCACGGCCCCCGTCAACTACCCAACCATTGCCCTATTTCCAGCCTAATTTGTTTGTGCAACCACCGCAGTCTCAAACCTGCGCGTACCCACCATTCCCTACCCAACAACCTTATGCTTCCTTACAGCCCCAATTAATGCCAACTCAATCATTTTCGCATATGGGCCTTCCTTCGCCCCAACCACAAATAACAAATGGTCCCAGCCTTCCCCATGCTTCGTTGCCCCCGGTTCAACCCCCAATGATGCAGACGGCATCCACCGCCGCAAACGTCACACCTATGAATCCCGCAAATATGCAAACACCAAATTTTGCAACTATAATGACTATCATGGAGGTTGTGCGACACATGGATCAGTCAAGCTGGCTTGGCCAGAATCAGCCGTCCATTTCCCAACCCCCGGTTCATTCTAGTACCCCTTTCTCCGAGAAATCAACTACGCCTAGACCTACATCTTCAATCTTTCCCTTTCAAACGACCGAGAAATTTGAATCCCCCGAGGCCGATGCATCTTTGACTAGTTCTCAGGGCGGCTACATGAGAACTACGCCTCCTGAGAAGCGGAAACAGGGCTCCCGCAGCGACGTTCCGGAAGATCGTCCCGTGAAAAGAAAATACCATATCCCTCCCTCGCATCGTCCGTCAGACGAGTTGTTATCTCCAATGAAATCTCGCAAGCGTTTGTCCGTCATCAGGTCTACTAATCCACCCTTGAAGCGGTTGCGTAAGGGCAAAGAGAGGGAAGTCTATAGTGACAATGAACACTTCGAAGTTGATGAAATTGCGGAAGCCTCGGACGACTCGTATTCAGCGTATTCCTCTGCTTCTACCCCCGCGCGACTCCGAAATGTCATTGCACGTAAAAAACGCGGAGAAATTTTCTTGTCTGAGTCTGGGCAGCCGTTGCGATTCTTTGTACAGGTAGATCTTCACGGTCGTCACGCGGTCGTCACAAACATCAAGGTGTGTTTAGATAGCATGTCTAATCGCGAACACAATACCAACCCATTTAGTAGAAAAACAAGGGGAAGATTGTCAACAGCATCGCAGATGCTGACTATTCGATTATGTTTCCTCGTTCCGATACTTTTCAAGGCCTTCTGGATGAGGCCATTGCTTTAGGCAAGACACCGATTCTGACTGCGTTTGTTGCGGACTGCCTCGAGGAAGGGGCCTTGCTCGACGAAACAGACTATATTGTAGAGTCGATCGCGAAAGTCAAAGCCCTGAAACGGGGCCGTCAGAGTGCTTTTTCTATCAAGGTCGAAACTGCAGAGTCAATTGCCCATCAGGTAAAGCCCAAATCTTCTCCGGCCACCGGTGGAGGCCAGGCCCCATTGTCGGTCAGGGAATCCAAGAAGGCAGCAGAGTCCGCGCCATCCAGACCCACTGTCGAGGAGCAACGGAATTCAATGAGGTCACGTTCTCCGACACCTCCCGCTGCAGCGAGCCGCCAACTGATGAAGAGCGGAAAATACTTATTTACTGGAGTCGAGGATGAATACGTCCTTCGTCTTGCTAGGTATTGCCTGACCCGCGATCCCACTATTTCCAACACTGCGTTGGTGTCCAAGGTACACAAAAAAGTAAGTGCCGTCTGCGGCCTACATGCCTTCAATTCACCTTCCCGGCTTAGATGCCTCATCACAGTACTTCGTCGTGGATGGCTCACGTCGACAAGAAACTGAGGGGCGAATTAGAAGACATCAGGAAGCGAGCAAACATTGCGAAGCGGAAACATGGCAACGGAACTGCAAACCACACTTTCTCCCCACTGTCAATAAATGAAGGTACACCCCACAAAGGACATATATCGGACACAGCCGAGATGAACGAGGATATTCCGCCAAATCCAAGTCAACCATCTCAAGAGGAACTGGAACGACAAGACTTTGAAGTTATCACTCAATTTTTTGCCTCGGGAGGAGGAGGTGATGACGACGACGACGAGCGGGTGTGGCAATCATTGGAAGAATATGTGTGTAGTGCCATTGGTCTTTGAGCGTTGGAGCTGAGCGACTGCATAACAGCAACGATGTCGATCTGCCAGTTCATGGCCAGATTATTACGCAGCCCACCAGGAGCAGGTCTATGCATGCATCGAGGAACTGACGAAGGAACGAGCTGGGAACTAGTCAAGAATCTTGATGTGCCGGGGTTGCCCGAGTGTTGAAAACAATACCTGGAACGGAGTTACCCACCGACAGTTCATACGAGACAATTGTACTGGTCTATTTGATTTTTAGCTGTATTTGGGGGTGCCCATGATACATGGCTTTCAATCTATTGAAGATGGAGCAGGAGATGGACCAAGAGCAGGTTTGTGAAATATTGGTCGAGTCTTGAAGAACGTCTTTCGCTTCTCTTCCTTCTTGTCCTCTGTCTCCCCGACTATTTGTCCTGCGTAGTCAAAGGTAGCCATGGCCCCACCAACCACTGCACAGGAACCGACAGCTATAGGTAAGGAGCGTGCTACGAGAAGGCATATATGAGATGTGCAAACTAGCCAGGACGCAATACATCGAGAAACGTACTTCGAATGCCGGCTAAGAATCCAGCTGCACAACCGCCGACGAGCCCGTTGAGGGCATCGTCAGTCTCCCGCTGATTTGCAACCACCGCCTCGGTGAACGCAAAGGTAGCACCCATCGCCGCTGTCCAATGGTTCACAAAACATAAAGATAATATGTCGAGACACGCACCAAATGTACCAATGGAGCCACCAGTACGTGTCAAGAAACCAGCAGCACCGGCCGAGTGTGAACCCAGCGCATTCTGCACTGCGCTGACGAAAGCGCCGACTGCGCCCGCCTGAAGACCTGTCGTGGTCGCGCGAGAAAGAGGTGCTTTTGGTTCATATGCACCCTGAAGGGGGCCGGGAGGCGCTTCAGTGGACATGTATGTGATGGTGAATGAAAGCCTCGTCTCAAACGGGCGTGGACACTTCTTTCTTTCCATTTTCGGCCATAGTCCTCTCAATGAAGCTCAGCAAGACCATCGATGTTCGTAAAATCTTAAGATCGATAGGATTGGTCTGTTAATGTTGCGTTAGCTTACTTTCCTAGGTTCAGCTCATTCCATCGCTCTCTTTCCTTGGGATGCATTGTCTCTACAGACACTCTGGGCTGGTGACCTAAATAAGCCCGAGCTGCAGGAGGGTTGGAGGACGATGACGGACTACTGGTCGGATACCATGGTCGTCGGTGGAACAGACACTATCGCAGTCGTCTCTGTCACCCATCCAGGCAATGGATTTTTCATCAAAATCACTCAGGATGGCACCCAGGTTTTGCATTCAGCGACGCTTAACTCAAAGCTTGCTGATATCCCACCCTCGCAGGATCCGTTTCGTGCCGTGGCATGGGCCTTGTCAAATGACGCCCCTCTCAACCCTTTGATAGTGTGTTCGCGGGGTCGTATGCTCTACGTACTCGATGCCGAACGCAAAGATGTGGTCAGCAAGCTCAGGGGTCACGGTGGGGTAAGATGTCCTGTGGTTCCCGCGATGGTTATGTTGTCTGACCGATTGTGTTAGGAAATCACTGCAATCGCGATCCATCCTGTTTTCCCATATCTGATTTGCACATGTTCGAGGGACTTTTCAGCGAGACTATATGATCTGACGCTGAAACCGCGCGACTCTCCCAATAATCCCCATTGGCTCCCTTCCACGTTACCTAGTCTCGGTGGTGCTCCACACGGTTTACAATCTAGTGAGCCGGAAGGTGTTGGGATTGGCCGTTGTGTAGCCATACTTTGCGGTGGCCCTTCTGGTGGACATAACGCAGCAGTACTAGATGCCGCAAGTGTGTTCCAACCAAACGTTATCATGACTTACCATGCCTCAGGCATTTCATCCTACTCACCCGCTGTTGGCAACCTGTGGAGTGAGTCAACATTTCTCGAAGGTATATTCAACTACGACTTCATTTTAGCTCGACAGGACTGTCAAAATCTGGTTTTTGCCAAGAATATCCTTCGAGGAAGTAGCTCGTGAAGATAAACCTCTCTTCAGCTCCACTCGCATACATCAGGCAAGGATCACGTCGGTAAATTGGTAAGTTTGAACACCATGGCAGATGAAGGGTATGTAGATGTCGCAAGCAGGTTGAGTTGTGACGTCCTCGCGACACTCAGCGCTCCAGCCTTGATGCGTCGAAACGGGCAAAAGGAGGACGCGTACTTTGAGGACGGAACAATCACGGTCTGGCGCTGGCTTGGGTTTGATCGTTTCTTTCCCCCGGACCAGTCGAAGCCATCAAAGGTGATGAGGGGTTGTGCATCGGTGTGTCCACCATCGTCCTTGATCGTGTATGACTGAATGTTCTCTGTAGGATTATCAAGAAAGTTGTGAGCATGTTTACTTCTGGCACGTCTACTACATTCTGAGACTTGGATACCGCAAGCTTCGTTCAAATTATTATCCATTGCACCCGTACCTCAACAGACGTGTCACCTTCACCTCTCATACACCCTGAAAAATAACTGCGTGATTGCTATCACGCTCCCTGACCGGGTGCGACTTTATAATATAGCTGACTTTCAGCCACGACAGCATCCCCACTCTCCGCCTGATGAAAATACCCCAGACATGGTTGCAGATTTGACGGACCCGCGTCTGTTTGAAGGAGATGACGAAGAGGATGATATCGTACCGGTCATATCCCATAAGGCGCCTCTTTCGCCACCTCTGAAAGGACAGGATTTCGTCATCCCAAGAGGCAAGGGGAGCCTTCAGGCTGCCACACTTGGCCATCATGGACTGTCACTTATAGCACTGAGCGACAACGGGCAAGTATGGGCTTGGACAGATACAGTAGACTAAGTTCAATAGTACAGTGAAGGGCCAGCGTGTCTTTCTACGAACTCCAACTATGAGATTTTTGCTTTCGAGAAGTCGAGCTCCGGATGAGCCTCTTGGAACTTCTTCAGTGCCTGAAAAGGTAACATAGTAAAGGCGCCGACAAATAGTATGAATGTTCGTACATCCATCTTCTTCATCTCGTCCGAAGTGGGCTTGCCCATTTGCTATATGAAAACAACTGAGCTTGTTTGGTAAACAGAAACAGACGCAATACCTTCTGTTGATTATCAAACTTGACAATACGAGCGTTAGATGTAGCAGAAACCTTTCCACCTAAAACATACCATCATTTTTTCGACCATTCCTCTGCCAGAGGTTAATTTTCGATAAGACGAAGGTGATCCTATCGCCTACCTCGTTTCACCATCGAGATCACTCAACTTACTATTCTCCGGCTGAATCTTTCGAGTGTCGATCTTTGGGTGATCGATCAGAACGTTCTCCCACCATTGTTGTTTGTTGAGTTTCTCAAGGTGAATCATGATAGATTCTTGATCCTCTGATATCATGGTAAGCTGCAGTGAAGAGCGACATGAAGATCCTTACCCAGTGTCCAAGTGCTATCCTCGACTTTTATTTCCTTGCAGAGCTCGCCATCCATAATTTTATCTTTCCCCTTTAGCCCGACGCTGAGCTTCTTTTTCTGAATGGTAACGGTAAGTTCCTTGGCGCGCGTCCCCTTTGGCACAGGAATGACAATGTCAACGTCGCCCAACTCCTGCCTCCAGGTATATGGAAGAGCTGATTGTGGACGTGATTACGATCAGAAATACAGGTGCAGTTCCGTCAGGGCTCATCCTACCAGCCTGCTCGGCAGCTTCACGTTCCCTGTCAGCTTTGTCCTTCGCATCCCTTTCTTCCTTTGAGAGCTTGTCGTACTCATCGTCTGACATGATGGTGGTTAGGAGGTAAGATTATCATGATCATGATTAGCACGTGACCAACTCGAAACTTTATTTGTGCTTGTATATGCGACGCCTGAAAGTAACTTGGGTCCTCGCCAAAGACCCAAGAACTTGTACCCGTTGTCCATTCGAGCGGTCGTTGTCGTTCGCCTCCGGTTGTTCACGGTGATTTTTCATTCTGATGGCATCGAACAATGCCTGGACTGAATTTGAAGTGAGTTGTGGTCATCGTGCATCTGCGTCATTTAATTCCTCCTAGACTTTGCGACACACTGTCAAGCATAATACTGTCGATAAACTCAAGCAAATCTTGACCGGCTTCAATGATCAGTGTCAAACAGTTTTTGTCAAGTCCGGAAAGAAGCAGGATTTGATTGATAGAATTGTCTCCCAAATGGATTCCTGGAGACAGTCTAATAACATAGAGAAATGGACCAAGGCACAAGCCATACTTCATCAAGTCCGTACTTCTGGAGTGTAAGTTGAAGATATCTTTGCCTGCATTAGCCAGTATGTGTCCATCGCACGTGTGCCATCGCATTGTTTTGTGCTCTTGCATTCCACGAGAAATCTCGTTCCCCGCACCATGAGCACGTTGCTGATGGCTTACTTTCTAGGTATTCCCAAAGTCGGTCAACCGGATCGACGGGAGTTCAACCCATTCAGACAATGAATCCTGCAGCATTCAGTTCCGCGCCGATATTCCCTGCTACTTCGACTGGTCGCTATGATCCATATGCACCACCACGGGCGCCACCCCCACCAGTAAGCGCCGCGCAAGTTGTAGGTGTATCCAAACTTGGTAAGATATGTCGTTATCTTCACGCCAGTTTTACTAAGCAGCTTTCAGCTATACGCTTTAAGCCATCTCCTTTCTTCCGCATTGATCAGTCCGTGTCTGCAATTGCAGAGTGTCCAGGTTGGTCCACGGTTATCTTACTTTTCTTTTCATTAATCATCATACAGAGTCGACGAGCTCGACTGACAGAAAGCAACAAAGTCTTACCTTTAATCTCAACAGTGAACAAATCATGAAGTTGAACTCTACCAGGTAGGTTTAAAGTGTAGATCGCACAATCGTATCTTCATTGCCACCTGCAGCACCAAATATCAACTTCGGTTGTATTGCACTACCTCTACATTTTATAGTCCCAACCCAACGGTCTTTCGGCCTCATGCTAGCCCTTGCCCCATTGAATTCCCTCCTACGTGCGAAGTGCGAGTGAATGGAACAGTACTTCAAGCAAATTTGAAGGGATTGAAGAAGAAACCTGGCACTGCACCGCCAGCCGACCTCGGTAGAATGGTGCGAATGAATGGACAAAACCGAGTTGAAATGGTATATGTGAACAGTCAACAGCCCGTTCAGCCCAAAGTGAGCAGTCCTATATGGGACAAGGTTGTTTGCTGATTTGCCGAAGAAATTCTACATGACAGTGTTTCTTGTCGAAACAACTACGGTTGTGCAACTGGTGGACAGGCTGAAGAAGGGAAAATACCGTAGCAGTCAGGATGTTTTAGCAAAAAGTTGGTCGCTTTCACTTTTTTCCTCTGTTCACCAAGCTTATTACTTGTAATAGTGCTCAAGCCGGCGAGTGACGATGATGAAATAGTTGCTGGTCCACAGAAAATGTCCTTGAAGTGTCCAGTACGTTGGATTACAATATTGTTGCATGGGATATTCATATCTGTTCTCAGCTGAGCTTCATGCGAATTCAGACGCCGTGTAGGTCGACACTATGTGTTCACCCGCAGTGCTTTGATGCGACTTCGTGGTTTTCCTGTATGGAGCAAACGACGACGTGGCTTTGTCCGGTGTGTGAGAAGGTTCTTAATCCTGACGATCTAATTATCGATGGGTACGCATCTCCATTTATTTATGATGTATGGTAACACCTGAATTTTTTGAAGGTATTTTGATCAGATTCTAAGAGAAACTCCAGAAGACATTGAAGATGTTGTGGTCGAAAATGATGGCCAATGGCATACTGGTGATGACAAGTTTGCATCTCCTGAATGGCGGGCAACCCATCCTGTGGTTGCGTCACATGACTCTTCACCGCCTCGAGAATCGTCCCCGGGATCGGTAGATGAAGAAGCGGATGCTAAAGCCCACGCAAAGAAACAAGTCGAAGTGCTCGTTTTAGACTCGGACGACGAGGACGAAGGGCGAGTCAAACGCGAACTGTCGGTTTCGCATAGCGTCGGGTCAAGTTCGGTTCCCAAACAATTACCTCTACGTACAGCACCGCATGCGGAAGAATCCCATAGAGAAGACGTAATTGACCTTACCGCCGATTCTGAGGATGAGCAACAGAGATCGCAGCCCTCATCGCAGCCACAACCGATACAGCCGTCAGTGGAGAAGCGGAAAGCGCCATCAGGCGCACCCTCACCCACGGAACAGATCTGGAAGAAGTCACGAGTTGATGCCGTCGCCACCAACGCACCGTCAGCTCCTACTGCGCTTCCACCCATCTCCCCTGTAGGAACTGGACGACCACCCATCCATTGTGGGCCTGGGTTGCAGGTTCCCCAGGCAGCATACACACAGTTACCGCCGTTGCATCTACCTCCTGGACCGACAACTTACGTGGGACAAGGAAGTGGAGGATACATGTCGCCCGTTGGAACGACAGCTGCAGGGGAGAATCGGCGTAGTGGTTTTGAGCAGTACAGCGGGAATTATGGTTACGGTAGTCGTCCTGGTGGATCACGTTCTAGCATTTGGCCGCAGTCCTGAGGGAGGAATGGACAAGGATGTATGTAGCAGTACTTATGGTAACCCGTCACCTTAGATATACATAATACTAGGAACAATAGTACTATAATTCCTGCTGATCACGACCAAGGCTTATGTGATACATGATGACATTAACACTAGATAATTTAAGCAAGGGTGATCACGTGTTTTCGTTCGGATCGGTGAAGAGCGTGGGAGCGTCCTCGCTCCGGGAATTTCCGCAGACCGTCAAAAACGCGAAACTTTTCTGGCCGTCTCTCTCATTCTTGTTTTCCATCTTCATCCTTCTCCACTCAGCTTCTCAAAAGAAAAAAAAATGGCCGACGTGAAAAAGGTCAAGACTCCGCAGGACTTCATGAGTTCGTCCCTTTATCCCTCCTCGCTATGCTCCATCCTCACCCTCGTTGGACAGTTGATTTCCTCATGGGTGGTGTCTCGGCTGTACGCATCTCTTGTCCTATTTGATCTCGATGCTCACAATCTGTTGTATAGGCCGTCGCCAAGACCTCCGCCGCACCTATCGAGCGAATTAAGCTGTTGGTACAAAACCAGGATGAGATGGTATGTCGCCCTGTCTGAACTGTATGCTCCATTCACCTCACTTGGCTTCAGATCAAGCAGGGTCGCCTTGCCACTCCATACAAGGGCGTTACTGATGCTTTTGCTCGTACCTACAAGGAGGAGGGTCTCGTCTCGCTATGGCGTGGAAACACCGCCAACGTGATCCGTTACTTCCCTACGCAGGCTTTGAACTTCGCCTTCAGTATGCTACACATGCTTCTTGCGTTTCATTGTCTAATAATTAATCCGCAGAGGACTACTTCAAGTCGCTCTTTGGGTTCAAGAAGTCTGATGGTTACTGGAAATGGTTTGCTGGTAATGTTGCGTCCGGTGGTGCTGCTGGTGCCTCCTCGCTCCTCTTTGTGTACTCCCTCGATTACGCCCGTACCCGACTCGCCAATGATGCCAAGTCTGCGAAGGGCGGTGGAGCTCGCCAGTTCAACGGTCTTGTTGATGTTTACAGAAAGACCCTTGCTTCCGACGGTATTGCGGGTCTCTACCGGGGCTTCGTTCCCTCAGTCGTTGGTATTATCGTCTACCGTGGTCTCTACTTTGGTGTTTATGATTCGCTCAGTATGTTGTATATCCTTTACTGCTCGACTCGTATTAACTCCCCGTACAGAACCTGTTGTCCTTGTGGGTGCTCTTGAGGGATCATTCTTTGCTTCCTTCCTGCTTGGATGGGGTGTCACGATTGGTGCTGGCCTTGCTTCGTATCCTCTCGATACCATCCGGTTGGTGATTCTGACTGATGGAGTCGACTGCCTCTGACGTTTTGTCCAGTCGTCGTATGATGATGACTTCGGGTGCTGGTGTTCACTACAAGTCGATGTTTGATGCCGGATCACAAATTATTGCCAAGGAGGGTACCAAGTCGTTGTTCAAGGGTGCAGGTGCCAACATCCTCCGTGGTGTCGCTGGTGCAGGTGTGCTGTCGTTATACGACAAGCTCCAGCAGATCATGTTTGGCAAGGTTTACTCTGGTGGATCTGGCTAGATTGTTATGATGCATGCATGTCCTTTGGGCCTCGGCACTGTCCTCTCTTTTTCTGCGTCACCATATATCTCTATAGACTTGTTTCTTATTCCACTATTACTCTGGCATTGTCATCCGAGTACGGACACTTGATGCTCCCACACTAGTCGGATTCTCGTCGCCATGAATGCAGTCATCTTGCGTCCTTACCAACAGTCGTGTCTCGATGCGTGTCATGCTGCCCTCCGCGCTGGCAACACTCGTATCGGTGTCTCTCTCCCCACCGGCGCGGGCAAGACCACCATCTTTACTTCCCTCCTCTCCCAAATTCCCTCCCCAAACTCCTCTTGGGGCCGCAATTCCTTGATCATCGTCAACAGCATCGAGCTCGCGCGCCAAGCAGCCACTCAAGCAGAACGAACCTACCCTCATTGGAAAGTCGAGCTCGAACAAGGCGCCAACCATAGGGCAAGCGGCCAAGCAGACGTGTATGTGCCCTTGCATGCCGCGCCTTTCACTAGTAAGACGTGCACAGGACCGTGGCCACGTACCAGACACTGCTCCAGCCCCAACGACTTGCAAAATTTCAACCAGAAAACTTGAAGGCAATCGTCGTAGATGAGGCACACCACGCAGCAGCCCCTTCGTAAGCATCCATGGTCTGGCAAGCACACTATCTCATGTCACTCACACCTAGCTATCGTCGAATACTATCCTGTTTCAATGCCGACATCAAGAATCCCGACCCACACTTTGGTCCTCCCTCCATACCGTATTCTATTCCCATTATTGGATTCTCAGCTACTTTCAGCCGTCATGACGGTCTTGCACTTGGCTCGGTGTTCGAGAAGATCGTTTACCACCGTGATTTCCTTGACATGATCGAGGAGCAGTGGCAAGCCCGTCTACACTTTACGTGCGCATGTTAATCACCAACAGTGCACAGGCTATGCGATGTGCGCTTCACTTCTGTTAAAGCTACCATCGATTTACAAGGTGTCACTCTCAATTCCAGGACTGGAGACTTCAATGCCTCTAGTCTTGCTCAAATCATAAACACCGGGACCATTAACAACCTTGTCGTGCAGGCATGGCTGGACCGTGCATGTACGTGCCCTGCACGCTAGATCCATGACATCTACATCTACTTACTTCAAAGTTCCATCTGCAGCGGCTGACCGCAAGTCAACTCTAGTGTTTTGCGCCGATATTGCCCATGTTGTACAGCTTGCAAGTACTTTCAAAGAATTTGGGATTGACGCTCGTCATCTACACTCCAATACAACGGCAAGTGACAGGCGAACACTGATCACAGAGTTCAAAGCCGGCCGCTATCCTGTTTTGGTTAATTGTGGTATGTAGCACGGGGTCTTCCGTCGACGGCTCAGTTACGATACAACCAAACAGCAATTTTGACGGAAGGCGCGGACATTCCGAACGTCGATTGTGTTGTCATCTGCCGCCCTACACGTTCTCGAAATCTTTATGCTCAAATGGTCTATTCCAATTCGTCTCACTTTATATAGATTTTTTACACTTTGCACAGATTGGTAGAGGCATGCGACAGTCTCCTGCGAGTGGAAAGGTGGACTGTCGCATCATCGACTTTGTGGACTCAACCTCTCGTATTTCTGGTGTCGTCTCGATACCAACCTTACTTGGCCTTGATCCAAGCGAAATCATTGATGGTCAACATTTTTGGCTTATGTTGTCATTCAGATAATAATTGCCGAGACAGATGCCAGCATCGGCGACTTGAGAACCAGAGTAGAATCTACCGATTCTCGTGACCCACATGATCCTCCAATTAAATCCGGCCACTACGATGCTGTTCCCGAGCCCACCTTTGTTACTTATATTGACTATGATGACCCCTTCGCGATGGTCGACGGCTTTTCTGGGGCACCCTACATCTCGAGGCTGAGTTCGAACGCATGGGTTGGGTGTGGTTCTGATACCTATGTTCTCGAATGCCTTGGGAAAGGCTATCTGCGAATCGATCCTAGTTCTGAAGGTGAATTGAAGTTGCACATAATTGTGGTCAACTACTTATCAAAAATACAGGGTGCTTCAGTGCCACATACACCGAGGCAACCATGCACTTTTCGTCCGCCAGACAATTAAAAGTATCTCCTTTCATGCGGAAACGGCTGATATCGACCGCGGACACGTTGTCTGACATGGTCAGAGCCTGCGATACGTATGCTGTTCAGAAGGTCCTCCGGGGACCACTTGCTGTAGGGTATGGATACATTAGACGTTCTGCATAGTTACTGACCCGAACAGTTTGCTTCGGAGCGCCAGGTGGCGTCAGGCACCAGCCTCAGAAAGTCAAAAGGCATTCATTATGAAGAGATGGGGCAAACGCGCTATGGATCAGGCGAGCGTTGCAGTGGCCGCTGAGAAGCTTACAAAAGGGGAGGCCGCGAATATTATCACGCGGCTGAAGCACGGTGCTCAAGTATGTACTTTACTTTGCTGAACTTGCCAAACCTTGACGATCTCACCCAGGCATATTATGAAAAAAAGGTAAAGGACGGTCGTAAAGCTTTGCAACTTGTTGAGAAAGAGAAACTACGGATGGCACGGTGCACGGTGCAAGTAGGACCCTTGGATCAACAATGATATATTAGGAGCTAGGTAGTGCTCGTATCAGTGTAGTAATGCGGGCTTCAACGAAGATAGGAGAGGGGACACTGCGTGTGGGCTCTGTAAAGTGAGAACTGCGGCTCGCTGAGCAATGTCCAGAGCCCTCGACAAAGCGGATGGAGTATTGAACGCATGTGGATCTTGAGCGAGAACAGCCAGTAATGCTCCAACGAGCGAATCTCCGGCTCCAGTGGAATTCAATACCGAATCCTGCAATACTTGTACGGGGGGAAAGTGCTGAACAATGACCATTTCGGCCGAGGTCGGAGAGTGCGTGACAATATACCGATGGCGCGGGTTGCTGCATTGTGTTGCCCAGGCATTTGCCTCTGCTCGGTTGGCCCGCATGACGACCAGCGCGCCGAGCTTTCCGCATTTAATCACGATATGTTGGAAAAAAGGCAAGAGGTGCACAGCCATTTGCACGACCCCGCTATCGGTTATGAACGACAACGTGCCCAGTTCTGATACCGCGTCGGAGACCTGTCTCTTTGCAAGCTGAGCCAAGTCGGTGCGGAAGGGTAACCCCAGCCCAAAGTTATCGATGACGTTCCACCAACGTTCGTGGGACATCAGGTTGAAGGTCTCGCGAGCAGCGTGATACATTTGGGCAAGTTCGACCAAGTTCGGCGACACAAATGATATCACCGACCGAGTAGAACTTGCAAGGTTTGTAGTTATGGCAGGAAAAATGCGCATGGCCTTGGCAACTGAAGTTGGCTCACTAATTTGGTCAGCGAGAGAGAGAAGCACAGGAAAGAGACCTACAAGAATGCTGAACAAAGGTAAGTCCGTGAAAGGGTACCTAAAAAGTCAACGGCGTACTTTGAATGTCCATCCTCAGACTCTCCGTCACAAGAGTGGTGAGTACATCCGCGGAAATATTGCCGTCAAGGACAAGGTGCCGAGGATGTTGCTCTCTAAGAATGGCAAGAATCTGAAAAGCCTCAGTGGCAAACCACAAACGCTATATGGAAGCTACGCCTACCTGGTCCGCTTCCCATGCATGCGGGAGATCCATATCAGCAACACCGTATTGCAGTTTGCCATGCGAATCAAGAAGGAGATTGCAAACGGCGCTCTGTCGGCCCTCAATAGTCACCAGTCCGTCGGTTCGCATTCCGATCGAGCGTATCATGGCAGCTATCAATTTTCCAAACTCATCGTTGCCAACTGGTGAGACAAGCAAGGATGTAGCATCACTTCCGGATGATCCAGACATGACCCTATAGGCTGCCTCGGCTATGTTACGAGCAACACCACCAGGTGAGACAGAAATCTTCCCAGGGTAGGTGCTCCTTTGGTCGGGCCTGATGACTGCCTCCGCTTGTGATGTAATATCCACAGCGGCGCATCCCACAACGACTACCGTCGCTTTCGGTATACTGGAAATTACATCCCTTGCCTCTGTATTCCCGTCAAATGGCTTGGGGTCCCGGGAAATCTGGGAGGATGCATCTGCTCGGAAATCGCCGCAAAAATACTAGGTGGCAGCATCAACGATGATGACAAGTTAGTTCGCCGTGCAACCCACATTTTTCCTACTCTGCGCATCGCTTGCAATCTTGGTATATTGGACGGCGATCTGTCCACCTAACATGCCATAGGACGTGTGGCGACGGAGGAAGTCTGTTGGGTCACTCACCAACAAGGGCAGTATTTTGAATCAGCGCGACATCTATGAGCATTAGTGAGTGCCAAGCTGAGAATGCCATGCGCTACTTTGCTTACTACTTTCCAAGGATTTGCCGCTGGTGAGCTCGCCTACCCGCTTGAGAAGCCATGGTGTCACCTCCTTGCCCGACTTTGATACGCCCGTCTCCTCTGACTCCCGTAGGGCAGTCTCGATGGCTTCCTGCAATACAGCACCATCGGCTTCGTGCTTCTCTGGGATAGGGACTGCAAACAAGGCGCCGTTCGCCATGCCGAGTTGTCCTTGTATATCTGTCGATCACCCGTCACCAGTAGTCGTACGGGAACCAAACAGCGTTCCTTACAAAGAATCTTGGCGGCAGTCTCTGGGTCATCAATTCTCCAAGGAGACTGCAAAACTCTTTTAGTATCGCAGTGATGATGTTGACCTTCGAACAAACAAACCTCAAAACCGCTTTGACGGGAGTAAAAGGCAGGGAAATCACTGGTTTCAGCATATGATATCACGGGAACCCCAAGAGTTTCCTGCGTAGATGCTAATTGAGTAAACGTTCAACAAGCCAAATGGGCATGCGGCGCACGAGATACTCGAGTGTTCTGTGAATGAACATCAGCACTCGAAACTAATCTGACGATATCTGACTTGCCTTCCTATATCCAAGATTGATTTGACCCCAGCTGAGACTAGACCCACGGGGCAACGAGCAAGTTCATGTAAATCGGCTGAAATATCCATCGCTAACAGCACTTTCAATCTTGTCGATCTAGAGAAAATGTTGGATGGCACATACTTTTTTCTCCCCCGCGATGTACACCGCCAAGACTGTGAATGCATGAGTGGGGTGTCTTAATGGCAGGGTTCTATGCTTCTCACCCCCCAGTGGCAAATATCTGGGGCAAGTGAGCTAAACGTCTAGAACCTGATAGAAAAACATGCCTTGATGCCCGCCAGCGCTGCAAATATCAATGTTGCACTACACGTAGTACCACCATCCCTCTTTGATGCAATAGCAGCAGCAATATCTCTCCTGGATAACTTGACAGGATCCGCACTTCGAGTCGCGAGACGGACGAGCTCGGTGGGCTGGAGGCCGATCTTGACACGACCTTGGATGAGACCTATTGTGGCAGGGATACTTCCGGTGGACCGAACGATGCTCTCCACTGACTGTGCCATCTCTAGAGAGGTGGGATGCGGCATTCCATGAGTGATTATCGTGGACTCTAGAGCTACGACTGGACGGCCATTTGCCAGTGCTTCCTCGACTTCGGGGTGCACGTCAATGGGCACACCATGGCAGTGTGAAAGAGAGACTGGTCGACAATGTCGGGCCAACCGAGAAGCGCGCACGAAAGGAACGTCGGCACGGTATCTCGTCGCAAACATTTAGAGCTGTAAACTGTAGCTATAGCGGTATGTAACTTGCCGTGATGACGGTCACGGTTGGTGACCTTCGGTAGCTTGACTTGCACCAGCTCGAATGACTTACCCGAGCACTTCAACGGCAGCAAGAGAGGGCTGGGAGGGTGGCACATGCGTCTTAACATACGAACCCCTCGATGTAGACGCGATCATGCGTTCAGTTGGGGACGAGTGCGCTGGCGCAACAGCCGTCTTCATTGGCACGACCCGCAACTCCTTCAAGGGTATGACTATCACTGTATACCACGTCATTGACAATCGTGTAAACAATCTACAGGCAAGGTGGTGACACGCTTAGAATATCAAGCGTACAGCAAGCTAGCCATTAAAACCATGGTACAAATCCTGCAGGAAGCTCGTAAAGTAGTCATATCGACACACCGATCACCACAAAACATTCCTTCTCTGATAAAATGCACCGTCCATCATCGCCTTGGAGCCGTTCCGGTGGGGGAGCCGTCCATAGTAGTCGCGGTGTCATCGCCACACCGCAAGGAAGCCTTCGCAGCTTGCGAGCGAATACTCGAAGACGTGAAGGAAAAGGCACAGATCTGGAAAAGGGAATACTATGAAGGGATGAAGGAGGAAGAAGCGGAGTGGAAAGCAAACAACTGCTGATCCGGAAAGATGCGCGTTGTTCAGAGATACTGACAGTGTCCATAGGGTACCGTCCGGACAATTTACTCCACTTTCCATTTTGTGCTCACATCGTCGCCATCTGGGCTAACGACGAGCTCCACAGACCAAAGAAGGAGGGTAAACATGACATTTGCCCAACGCCACCAAACTTGGGATGCAGGTTCCAAAACTACCGACATGTCTGAGACATTAGCCTTGGGATAAAGCAGATGAGAAACGTACGCAGCAGATGGGAGTACACCATGACAAATATTAACTGTCGGTACGTCAACAAGAAACGAGTCAGCGTCGATGTCTATAGGGGATATTCAAAGGTCAGTTTTACAATGGAACTTGATTTCTGGAAGCAGAAGCATACAGGTCTGCCGTCCCATCCATCACTTGTTGACTCATCTGACTCCCAAACATCTGCACCAATTGTAGGAAGTATGCGCGACGCGAACTGGAGAATAGTTAATCGGTAGAATAGCGCAACCAACACGGGTTTTGGGAGGGTATTCGTGATGAAATTGACCAGTGTTTGAAGATGGGGAAGGATATTGGATAAGAGCGGCGCACTTGGGGCGTTGTTTCAGTACGTGGTGGATGCGAGATGGGAAATATACAACATACTAGGACGATGCGGGGTCCGAGAACGATGTCTGATCAAAGCCACAAAGCCAAATGTTATAAGCTAGGAACAAAGAGAGCATCGAAGACTCTACGATGTTTGTCCGGCGGAGACGGAAGCCAATCACGGTCAGGAATAGGAAAGCGGTCAAAGCTACTCCCAGCAATGTAGAAGAGAGTGGTGAAGTGGCTGCCGCTGGATACGCCTGGGACAAAGGTTGGTTGGAAGAGTAACAAGAGGAATGGGCATTAGACTGACCACGACAATCCACCATGCTGCAACGACGTATGCTGCTGCTGAAGCAATGAGGATGCCAAATTGATAGCCCTCTGATTCATCAGCCAATTCCTTTCCGACCTGCCCGACTTTCTGTGCGAACAATAGGCTAGAGAGACCCTCCATGGCTATAAAGGTCGGCCCCGAGAACGTTAAAATTTTCCCCCACCAGGTAACTGCAGTAGCTAGCACTGGATGAACGGATTGGGAGAAGGCGTTGAAGGACACCAGGAGGAGGAAAGGGTGCATAGGAACCTGCATGACGGAAAGCAGCTGGGAGCCCCACAGAAGGATGAGCGTGCCATGGATGAAGGAATGGGCGGAGAGCAGAAGCGAGAGCAAAAGGAACGCAGGAGTGGAAAGCGTCGCGAGTGTCAAAGGAAGATAAAGTAAAATCTGCAACACCGTCGACAACCTACAGTGGGTCAGGTCGACGTCGACATATGCAAGACATGGTTGCACGCACCTCGCCGTGTGGGACAACGCGCTCCATAGTATCCAGGGGTTCATGCTCGTCGCTCACGCTCAGACGTGCACGCACCATGATTGCGTTGCGGAGTTGTCACATGCCACATTGATACAAACAAATCATGTACCATTGCCATGTATAATTATTATTATAAGATCTAATGGACAGGAATCGACAAAGGACCATCGAGTGTGTTCCTCTGGCTGAGCAATCCCTTCGCAGCCGCAAAGTCTGTTCCTCGGTTGAGGGCAGCAGGGTCAGACGGTGAAACGTAGAACTTGTCAACAATAGGTATCTGCAAGAAATTCATCTTCGAGGTGATCACAACCATGTTGTTCGTTCGTATTTCCATCCAGTCAGCTGTGGCGGATGTCGAGTTGGAGTTGGAATACCCAATGTCGCATCTTAATACACACCTTTCTCGAACGTCAGGGGCTCACTGGCAATCTGAGACGAGTCAGTAGCACAACCGTACATAATATGTAAACAGACCATGATGATGTTTTCCCGTTTGTCCGCCTTTGTCATTTTGTAGTGTCCTCCTTGCGCGTACTCACTAAAGGTTGTTCCCGATGAATACCACTGCAACCCGTCCTCAGACGATAGATCGGACCACCTCGCACGCATTCCTTACCAGTGAAGCAGCTTCATCGTGACGAGATGAAATATAGCGCGTCGCAACCACACTCTCGCCGTCGGTGACACAGAAATTCATCAAACTGGGCTAAACGAGACCCCAGTTAGCTGCTGTAAAGATTCAATAGAAACCATACTTCAGCTATGCCAGCGAGGTCGGCGAAGTTGTTCAGGGAGGCAATTGTATCGAGCATTGCTCGCTGCAGTGTTTGATGAGTGAACGATTTCGCCTTCGCATCAGGTAGCTAAGAACATATCACCGTAACATTCAAGGTCGGTTACTGGGTGACTCGCCTTGGACAGAAACAGGGCGAATGCCCACTCGGAATCTGCGCTCGCTTAGCAAGTGCCAGATGGATTCCCCGAAACCAGAGTACCATCCTACCTGTATTTCCCTGTACGATATTGAATATCTCATCCGATAATTCTGCTTGTAGTCTCCGTTTTACTAGATGGAAATCTGCGATTCCACCATTATGCATGAACTAGGTTTGTGGAAACATGAGCGAAGGTCATACATACTTCATAATTGAGACTACCATGATGTTTCCGCAAACGAAGGGATGGCAATTGTCTAGCGATAGAGAACCAGCCGTAGTTGCTCTCACGTGAGCACTTGAAGAAATAAGATTTCAAAGGGAGGAACAAAACAAGTATTTTTATCTACGCACAACACAAGAGGTGACTTGATTTTCTCCGCCAATCGGACAAGGTTGGCGTTATTCCAGGCCTATTTTTATGTCAAAGAGGTATCCTCAGGTTCGGTGAAATCGGGTACAGGTGTCACAGAAGTAAATATGCAAGGCTGACTGCCAAGTTCTTCGTCGTGGACGGTGTCATACCAACCTGCGACGGGAGCTCTAAGGGCTCGTGCTGTGTGTCTGTGATCGTGTAGAAACGCACCAACGCCGAACCCATCCCCGTTAATTGGTCTTCGATGGTCCAGGCGTAATCGCGAATCGAAGGCTTGGTTTATGATGGAATGACACGGGCGGGTCAATAACTACGCATTCTCGCTCGAGGCTAGCGCGGGTAAAGCGGAGAGGGAGCTACTCACATGGGATAGCTGTACGGGCGATGTGCCCTTGTAGATCACAAACCGACACATGGATGAAAGTAATGAAACGAGGTTGACTGCCAAATTACGTTCTACACTCGGACGTTCCCTCCATAACACCATAATCGTACAACATATGCTCAAATCACACCATTCTTCCCTGTCTCATCTAAACTCGGCCGGTCTCTGCGCGGGGTCTCCACCCGCCCCGTCGTATACAAGTCCCGCAACACGCAACGCCAGATCTGTATAATCAATTTTCTACCATATCACATGTGTAGAATGACCTTCTTACCAATGGCACCTTCCGGTTCTTGAGCCTCTGCGTATACCCTCACTACGTCCTCCGTGCCACTCGGTCGAACGAACGAACGACCCCCCGTCTTCCGTACAAGTTCGTCAATTTTCGCTTGAAGTCCGACAGGGTGTACCAAGCGCCGTTCCGCGTCCTCCGTGACAAACGCATTCCTATCTTTGACCTTGACTTTGACCAATCGATTCGGGAGGTCAGAGTACAACTTATCCCATGCTTCTACAGTGTAGGACATGTGGAAAAGCGCGACCTCGACGAGGAGCATGTCAGAGAGTGCATCACCAACCGTCTGGTTGATGACGTTGATGACGTCTTTCAAACGGTCGAGTGCCATCGCCTGCGCAGTCGTGGATACTTCGTGAGCGGCGATTGCACGTTGTGCGGCCGACGAAAACAAGACGGTCCCGTGTCCGTTGGCCTCAAAGTACACTCCAATATCATACCTCCCGGCTGCAGCATGGTGCAAATGCTTAACGCCAGTCGGCACGCACGTCACAGGGAGCCTCTGCATGGGGTAAGCACAGGACCATTCGATTCGACACAGCACGTACCTCCGATAAGTATTCGGTAGAACTTCCGTTAGCATACGCAGTCTGGACGACACCAACTTTGATCTTCTTTTGGGTGTCCTCGAGGCCGGCGTCCTTAACCAAATTTACTATGAAGCTTGCAACTAGTGTTGTGATCTTGTCCCCGTCAAGCATGCGGAACTTGCCATTACCATCCAAGTAGTAATAGATTAAGCGATCGGCATCACCATCCAAGCTACATCCACGTTGTCCAGGTTTCAACAAGGATGAAAGAGATGGTGGTAATTTCTGGTTGACTTTGACATAGTCGGCACCACAATCATTGTTGAGTTTCTCCGCGCTCTCTACGGAAGTGTTTTTCAACTCGAGAGTGAGGGACTCGCCGAGATAATCATTCAAAGATTCTGCGGCCAGAGCACCGACCCCGTTCGCGCAATCGACAAGTAGGTGGGCTGGTGCATTCCTATCTGCCTGTAAAATAAATCAGCACCGAAATATATCAAACGAGAGCTGGAACGGACAAGAAGTCTTTTAAATGCACTACTGAGCTTGAGATAATACCCTACGATTAACTCGTTTACATTCCAGGCTTGCGTCGTGGTGTTGATGGTATCCACCAAGTAGTGAAGGATAGGCGTTGAGGTAATCTCGGCGTCCGTGGCCTCCGCGTCCAATGCAGCGAGTCCTTTACGCAGCGCTGCGACAAGCTTTGGTCCAGATTCGCGCGTATCGCGCGCATATACAACCCTGGCTGGTGTCTCGAGTGGTATTTGTTTGGATCGAATGAAGCTCGCTAGAATCGCGATAAATTTGTCAGGCGATGGCGCGTTCGCGAACTCGGTAGCATCTGATTCCCAAGAGGTATCAAGCATCTCTCCGCGAGGGTCAACAAGTTTGACACCATTGTCCTGCATGGAATTCTGTTTGAGCGGTATCAAGTAGGTCAAGGGAAGCATTTGAGTCACCTCAGCTGGATTGTGCGACGCGGTGATCATCACGCCGATGGTCTTGCCACCGCACGACTTGCTCCTTAACGCTGCCAGAATCCCAACCTTGAAGAGTACAGATTCAAGCTTATCTCCTCTACATTCCGGTTAGATGTGAGCGAGAACCTTGTTTAACGGCACCCACAAGGTTCTAAAGCCTGCAGTACCATACGAAAATCTTTCACCTGGTTTCACTGGGTATTCTTCTAGCCCTTGCCTGAGCCCGTGTTCGAAGCCTGAAAGTGCAGTCATGATGAACAGATTGATCGAAGCAACGCTGCGATGTTGGGAGTCGCTTATGTTGCCACCAACCATCGCTTCACGTGATTGGGCTGCGTAACTTGCCCTTCATCACCTCGACCACGATGCCGTCCAAATCACCAGCCCAGACTCTCTTAGAAAAGGCAGACAAGAAGGCCAACTCGTCAACGGGGTGGTTCTCTTCGTCATCTACGAAATACGAGGAAGCCGGCGATTTATATCAACAAGCAGCCAATGCCTTCAAACTCGACAAACAGTTCAGGGACGCTGGCGATGCATTTGCGAGAGAAGCAGAGTGTAGGGAAAGGTGCAAGGAAGTGAATGAAGCTGCGAACGCTTGGTGGAATGCCGCCAAGGCGTACAAACGAGGGTACCCTGACTGTATATCCGCCCCTTTCGTGTGGTCCCAGACACTGAATCTGCATTCTCTAGTGGCAATCCAGGCCCTGTCTCAGACAATCACTCATTTGACAACTTCCGGTCGATTCCGACAAGCCGCAGATAGAGAGAAGGAGATCGCTCAAATATATCAACACGAGCTGAATGACAATCGAAAAGCTTGCGAGAGCCTTGAGCGGGCAGGGGATTGGTACTCTCAAGAAGATGCTGTTGCGTTCGTAGTTATTTGTGTGAAACGAATGTCTGCTAATAATTCGCAGCACTGCAAACGCATGCTACAAAGATGCTGCAGACCTCCACGCCGAACTGGAAGAATATGCACAAGCCATTCAACGTTATGAACAGGTTGCGGACCAATCGCTCACGTCCGCTCTCACAAAATACAGCGTCAAGGAATATTGGCTGCGTGCATGTCTTTGCGCTCTGGCTATGAAGGTAAGTGTGACACACAGCCGAGACGTCTAGCCAACACCCCATGTAGGACACTATTACTGCCAAGCGGAACATACAGAAGTATATGTCACAGGATCCTGCGTTCGCATCCACTCGCGAATGTAAATTTATCGATGCGATCATTGACGCTATCCAGGCGGAGGATCAGCAGGCGTTCACAGGCTGCGTTGTCGAATACGATCAGGTCACCAAGCTGGATGGTTGGAAGACAACAATCTTATTGAAGATCAAGCGTACTATTGAAGGAGAACCTGTCATTCTTTGATCTGTACATTCTAGACACTGGCTTTCTTATATGACCCGACGCATCTCACGCATGAGTTACTGAGTTACTTAGTTCCACGTAGAAAGAGTCACATGACGAGGTTTATGTAGGCTTTCCAACTCGTCCATGACACGTACCTCCTAGCTAATGTCGACTCACTGGGCACTGCGCCTTATCCATTTTTTGTACGCCGCGTTTTTGACCATTTCTGCGTGGCTGGGGAGACGCAAACGAAGGCAGCCCAAACCACTAAACGCACAACGCAGCAAGATTCCTAAGCACCTTTGCTTGAATCTAGTCGCGAGCAACGACTTGCCTGCGGAAGAAACGGAGGCTGCGTTCCTTCAATGCGTACAAAGCGTCGCCGCTTGGTGTCGAGAGCTCCGCATAGAGACACTCACTGTCTATGACCGTCACGGTATGCGTATTTGATACTTTAAATTGAACGATCTGAACGCACGCATGCAGGTGTCCTTTACAAATGTTCTGCGGACGCATATCGACGCGTTTTTCTCGCAAACGAAGTCTCGGAAGATAGCTGTGAGTCGGAGGTCGAGTACCCTCTGACACCACCACCTTCGGAGTCCTCGGGATCAAGGACACACTCTCCGGAACGTGCGACGCTCACTACGGACCTGAATATAATCACGATGGTACATCAGCCTCGTCTTCGAAGACGCCGGAATGTTGCCGTTCGAAGGCAACCGAAAAGTGCGTTCTGTTCTGCGTGTGCGTTTAGTGCGAATCTAAGAGCCAGGGGAAGGTTTACTCTTCGCATCCAACAACTTGACACTTCACATAGCATCCCGTGTCTCTGGAAAATCCGCCGTTGTCTCAGCCAGTCGGGCGCTGCTGCAGGGCTATGTCAGTAGCGCCCTCGTACCGAACCCACTTGGGTATAATTTGACTGTATCGCAGCTGGCTGCTATATTAGAAGGTCAGGTCCAATTATCATCGTCCTTGATTGAATGTTCTCATATCTAGAAAGCCGGTTTACCACCCCCTGACTTCATGATTATTCACCACATAGGTAACGTGAAAGCATCGCAACTTCCTATTGAGCTGCACGGCTTCCCGCCATGGCAGAATACTCTCACTGAGTTCCAGTGCGTGTCGCTCGCTGATTTATTGCGTGACTTACTAATGATGAACAGCCGCACCCATCCAGACGATGTCCAAGAAATTGATAGCTCCCACAGTGAATTGCATGCCCCACCTGGAGTGATATCTGAAACCGCATTCCGTCGCGCACTTGATGAGTATTCGAGGGCTGAGTTTCGACTAGGAAGATAGCCGCCTGTACCCATAATGACTTGGTTGCACAGCATGTATATCCTCTGCAACGTCTTTGGTCTTTCTTCTGCTTCGAGTTGGGAGTGAAGTCTGCTGCAAACGATTCCTATCTCATGCCTGATCTTCGGGTCATTAAATGGTCTACGTATATTAACATCGCTCAAGCGACCCGTGCTAATTCTGGCACGTGTTATCCGACGTCTGGCGATTCGGTTCCGACTACTGTAGCAATCGCGAAATAGATGCTCATGAGACTCTATTACACACCCTAGGCCGACCCCGATAGGCGACAATATTAGTTTTTGCATCTAGCAACCAGAGTATGGTTGGAGTTGATCTCCATTTCAGAGAAGGGCTGTCTTCGGTTCCGGTTGGCTTAAACCAGTGCCCTCTGTCAACCACCCCGGGCCCGAAATCCGAATGGCTCGTTCTGACTGCAAAGGTTTTTCCGACGAACCTTCTGTGGAGCTGCCGTGTCCTTGCTTTCTTGTGAATTCGTGAATCTTGAGGATACTCACTCCGGCCCACTGGCTCCGGTGGTGGTTAGTACATTCCACGCCCACCACGCCAATTGGGTCATCACGTCTTCGAGGCGTTTCAGAGTTTGTCCACAAGTCCGGTTTTCCTAATCTACTAAAACCATATTTCGTTAATGCGAAACTACTGTATAAACGGATCAAGTAGTTATGGATATGTAACACGACTAGCATTTCGCATTCACCCACCCCTTTCACCTTGGTACGTTTTACCACATGGCCAGACTCAACAAGGGCCCGGGGCGGGACGTCCACAGCGCCCTTCAAAATGCCATTGTTACTGCTATCAATGATCCCAACTATTCATTCTCGTTGCCCAAGCTCTCGGACTGGGAATCCATTGTTTCGTCCAGTGTGGACGAGAAGCAGCGGCTGGAGTTCGTCGGAGACGCCGTCATGCATCTTTCTGTCGCGTTGTACCTTTACCGCCTCTTCCCGGATGCTGCACCCGGCCTGTACACCGTGAGTTCTGACCTCAGTACAAGCACGAATCACATTTATATTCACTGGCAGAACATCCGTTCAGCCGTAAATGCCAACACAACGTTCACTCACCTCATGGTCAAAGCAGGTGCATATGAACTCCCATCGCAGTCTCACAGCACGAAAGCCGCAGCAGACTCGTTTGAGGTGATTGTAGCAGCACTTTACATGGAACGTGGCTTCGCGGACGTCTGTGCATGGGTTCAGGAGCAGTATGCACCATTGATTGCAGCAGCTAGGGAATCGTATGACAAATGGTAAATTGTCCCCCTTTTCCTGTCTGGTCCCCGTGCTAACTCGCTCGGTTAGCTTCACGACCACAGTCCGCAACATACCTTTTTGGCCAAATAAACGTCACAGGGCACCGCTTGATCCTGCGGGCACGCCGTTACTCAAGAAAATCAGGCTATCTAGCGGGCGAAATTCCCCGCGGGCAACACTGAGTACGGTTTGCTGTTCCCTGCTGCTTTATTCCCCCTGATTATGATGCTAGTGGCGCAGCGTGTCATCAATCGGATGAAATCGAAAGGCAAGGTGAAGCTATGCTTCCCAACCAAGAAAACGAACGTCCCCCTTGGGAAGTGCCTTCGTAGTTACGAGCTTCGCATACCTGAATCCCAGGGCCCATCATCCCTAGTGATTGATCTTACGGCGGATAGCGATTCTGATGATAACGAAGAACAGCCTTCTCAGTCCAGCATCAAGCCACCTGCCCTCTCCCAGAGTCGGATCCTTCTGGTGGGTAAATGTTGTAAACTCAGCTGTGTAAACCACCGTAGTCGTGCCCCTGACTTCATGGTCTTCTTGTTCTAGCCGCAATCGTATCCTTCCACTAGACCTCATCGAAGTCCTGCCGAACATACGGCTTTCCCCTGCCACCCCAAGCAAGGCCCTGTAGCACCAGGACCACCCTACGGAACTTTCGGGTCGCCTTCATCGTCCTCGTCTACCACTGCGGCATCGTCACAGCATGTCACATCCATCATCCCGCAGGCCACCTCTGGATTCCTTAGGCAGTCAAGTCTCGTTCTACCGCCACAATCGGACATTGCACCCTCTGGCACGTATGGGGATCCAATCATCATCGAGGACAGTGAGACTGAAAGTTGAGTTGGCGCGTACTATTTTATTTTTCGTCCTGTGGTTTCTTTTTATCCCGTATCCTTGGTATCAATTTAGTTTCCCGCTCACGGTCGTTGATCATGTCCCAATCTCGGAAGCGGTGAGGTGCTATGGTATCTACAAGCGACCAGCGCACAGAAATACAGTACCAAGAAAAGTAAAATTGCTTGGGAAAAGATATAACGGCAATCATAACCGCCCCAAATGTAGAGATGACGGGCATCGAACAACATTGAGTAGCCTCAAAAGTGTTCCTGGACTGCGCAGTCAACTTAGCTACCGATTAGATATTGGAATAACGGCCAAACCTTCGCGAACGTAAACTTGACATTGTTGCTGGTATGCTGTAATGTCGCCTCCTTGATTGTCTTGGCCAGCACCCCAGGCCCGCAAAAGTATGTCTGTGAAGAATCAGAAATCCATGAAACGAGTCGCCGAACAGGGGCTTACGCCAACTTTGGTTTTGCACTGGGCCGTCCTACCGGGCAAGTATTGACCAATTTCAATTGCCTCCCGAATACGACGGTAGATGCTCTTCCAGTCCGGACGACCAAACATGGTGTGAGTGCGGAGTAATGTCAAAGGATCGTACTCTGCCCCAGCATCATTGATTGCGATGTTCCAAAGCATGTTTTCGTCCATCTTCTGGGTCAAATAGATACTAACGCGAAGGAAGTTTGCTAAGAGGAGGTGAAAAATGCGCGTTGATAGATGGGTCGATACTCACGATCAAATTGGGCGGCTTCGATTTGTTTGAGAAGAGATTGAAACCAGCCGAAGGAAGGTGCGTCACGACAAACCCAAAAGAACTCGACACGACGAAGTGAAGCAAGGGTTCCATTCTTTTGGCGGTACCAGATATGTTTCAAAATGGACGCGAAAGGAGTGACGCCTTCAAAGAGGCATTTTATGAGCCAGAAAATGTTGGAGTCAAAGGACGGCACTTGCCAATGCCGGCACCAATGAGTATAACGGCCTCGTTATCGAATACGTCTTCTGCCGGAGCACCATAGGGACCATCAATGCGAACTTGAGGGAGAGCAAGAGCGAGGGAAGAGAGGTCAAGCTCGACGAAATCACCGCGCGATCCGTCGTACTGAATTTCGTTCTTTTCGACACCCTTCATGGCGGCCTTTGTCATAGCGGCCACGACGGAAGGCCCGCATCCAAGACGGTCGCCAAGAGCATGTGTCCAGTCACCTACCTGACGGATGTGTACAGAGACGCAGGGGTCTTCTGGCGCAGACGTGATGGTGAACTGGAAGGCGATGAGATATTTATTTAGAAAAGTCGCAACGAGATACGGACAGGGTGCCACTGGAAGTGGGAAATTTCGGGGACTTGAATAAAGAGCCACTGGCCAGCTGTGTACTTGAAGCCTGGTTTGATAATGCGCAGCTCCATTGCGCCACTTGGATGAACAAGGACCTTCGAGAGCCTGGTTGCTTTCCTAGCACGGTATTCACGGTACATGCGTTCCGCAAAGTAAGCGATGCCTGGCCAGATGGTGAACCTCCAACTCTCGTAGCCGAGACAGTATTTAGCGTTGTAGAAAGGGAAAGTTGGGATGTATTCTGGATACGTGGTATCGCGGACGAAGCAGCCGGTAGCATGTGAATAAAGAGCCATGAAGAAAAAGAAGGCAAGGTGGTGAGTGTACCAAAAAGCCTCGAAGCACTGGTGACGAATTTTGCGATGGGCAGTGGTATACATGAGGAGCATGATGAGAAGCATGAAGTGGCCGGTTATACCGCCTGCCTGTGTGTAATGAATTTCAAGGGCGGTCTCCGTACGGACCTCTGGGGTGAGGAGCGTCAGAAAACGACTGTGCTTGGGGGAGGGAGAATTTACGGGTGAGCTCGACATTGTAGAAGTTGACATAATGAGCAGTTGTGTGTACGACGGCCCAAAATGCCATGGAGTAGGCGATCTGACGATGGAACCAAATGTTCTCATCTGCAGGGAAGAGTCGGACCAACTTCGGGCGCAGGGCGGTGATGACGTTGCGGAGCATGGGGACAA
>JBBPLE010000001.1:84113-133500 GCA_038089675.1 Boletales sp. KT-2023b
GTGTACGACGGCCCAAAATGCCATGGAGTAGGCGATCTGACGATGGAACCAAATGTTCTCATCTGCAGGGAAGAGTCGGACCAACTTCGGGCGCAGGGCGGTGATGACGTTGCGGAGCATGGGGACAACAAGGAGACCGGCGTTGAATGCGAGGGTGAGGCCAGCGCCCCTGGAAGTCCAGACGGACCATTTGAGAGCATTTAGTGCGGCCAGTTTATTGTTCGTTTCCTGGGGGAGGGTAAGCGCAGGAAGAGATCAAGGAAAGACAGGGGACCTGTAGATACCAGCCGAGAGCGAAGAGTGTGAATTGAATGCCATAGAAAAGGAGATTAAAAACAAGGCGTCTTGGGCTAAGAAATTCCCTGCCGAACCAGGTGAGGGGCATCATTTGGGTTGCGGACGTGTAAGAAGGGAGAAAATTATGGTGGTGTGGGATTTGTGTTGTCGACGGGGTACTATATATACTTCCGTCGTATCAGATAGTAAAATACAATAATGATCTGCTCTTGCCTAATTTAGGCGTGAGACGTTATCTCCATATTTGGTTACAACGCGTCGTCGTAAAACGTGCGGTTCGGCTTTGCCCCCTCCCCCAATGACGCCGACACGCGCCGCCGCCGCCGCCCACCCGCCCGTCGTCGACCTCGGTGCCCTCAACGCCGCTGCCCGCGTCCTCCACGACCACTTCCTCAAAGACTCCCAGTCCATCCCTGACCTCGGTGACCTCCTCCCCCGTCCGTGCTCCCCTCCCCCGTGTCCCCCGCGCCGCTCACCCCCCTCCAGCTGCAGGCCCGCCTTCCTCTGCCTCCTACAGCGTCTTCCCCGACGACTACCGCGTACCATTCCAGAAGCGCAGGCTTGTCGGCATTCCCGATGCTCTCTTTCAATACTACAACAGTTCGTCACTTTTTTTCGCCCTCTCTCTCCGCTCATCCCTCTCCAGCCACCAGTGTCACCTCCCACATGGGCCTCATCCCAGAGATAGAGCGCGTGTGGATCTCCATCGACCACAAACTCTTCCTCTGGGATTACATACATGGGTCCGTCCCTTCCCCCTCCCTCGCCTTCCCTTCCCTTCTCATCTTTACACAGCCAGGACATCAGCTCCTTTGTAGACCAGCCAGACGTCATTACCCATGTTGCCCTCGTACATCCAAAGCCCGCCGTGTTCGTGGACGAAATTTCCTTCGTCATGGTGTTATCCACACCAGTCTCCGTCCTCCTCATTGGCTTGTCAACCTCGCCTCATCCCGGTACTAATCGTAAAGATATCAAGATGTATGCTACGGACATGTCAGTCTCTACAGACGTTGAAATGTCCTCTGTCGTTGGCACCCCTCAGGGTCGCATCTTCATGGCCGGCTCGCAGGATGGCTGTCTCTACGAGTTACATTACCAACAATCGGAATCTTGGTTCGGAAAGAGAGTTCAACTCATCAATCACTCCGTCGGTGCAGTCCAGAGCCTCTTCCCCCGTTTCTCTTCTCCAAAAACGGACGGTCGGTCTCTTTTTTCTTGTTTCGCCGCCCCCTCCTTCACCTCCGTTTATTTTCTAGACCGCATCGTCTCCGTCATATCTGATCGCGACCGCAATTGTTTGTACACCCTGTCCGCCAAAAACGTCGTCTCCGTCTACCATCTTGTCTCAGAAAAAACCGTTCAGCACGTCCAGACCCTCGCTAACCTATATAAGTCTGCTCAAGAGAAGGCCCCCGCTTCTCCGGCAATAAACCCCTCCAATTTTCAGATCATCGCATTGCATGTTGTCGTCCCTGCTGAATCCCGTGTAGGCGTACAGCTCGTGGCCATTACCATGAACGGCGTTCGTCTCTATTTCTCTCCAGTTTCCCCTGGTTTCTCGTATGCCCCATCCACGATTTCACCCGGTGCCATACGCCCTCTCCAACTCGTGCACGTACGCCTCCCCCCTCCGAACCTTTTTCACCCCGACGAATTGGCTCGTCCAATGAACCGCACCCCATCAACATCTTACAGTGTTGCCCGTGTGGCTCCACCACCACCACCTTCACGCCCGTTCATCGTCTCTGGCCTGGAAAACTCTTGCTATCAGGATGGTCTTACTATTTCAGCCCAGCCAGGCGACACTGATGGCACTGACTTTCTCCTTTGTACATCCCCTGACCTGACTCGCATAGGCGATCTTGGCCAGCTGTCCGCATCCGCTCAGCCGTATGCCCCAGCCTCCCAGTCAACCACCTATGCAACTTCTTTATATACTACGAGCGGGAACCAGCGCCCGCCGCTCACAGAATATGCCACCGTATTAGCCATCCCCGGACGAACTTGGGCAATGGCAAGCGTGCCACGACCGTCTTTGCCACCCTCCGCAGCACCATCGCCCGTCCTCACCAACGAGCTGGCGTTGCAGTTCTGCGAACCACCTCAACAGTTCATGATCCTCACCAATGTTGGGCTTACTTTTCTCGTAAAGCGGAGAGCGCTGGATTACTTAAGAGCTGTCATAGAAGAAGCCCAGTCTGAAGGTGCTGTTCAGACGATTATCGAGTTTAGAGACAGGCAAGGTCTTATCCGTTTTGTCGGCGTGGGCATGGCCACACTAATGTTCTGTACCGCAGCTTTGGAAGAGACCAAACATGCGCCATGCTTCTTGGACTCGCTTGTGGAAATACTTTTATGGATACCGGGGAACTCGCGATACCAGGGACACTGTGCACCATGAGTCCTGACGTCGCCAACATTGCAAAACAGGCATTTTATGACTTCGGCGAACGTCCGATCTGGACCGAGAGGGTGACGTATGGAACGAGTAAGTACTCTATAATTCGTTTCCTAGAGTTCCGTCCAACCTCTATTCGCAGGTGAGAGTGCTGGAAGTGCCATATTCAGTGGTCGTAGAGAAGGGTTTGCCATGTATTTTGCGCGCCTCATACGGCCGCTTTGGAAGGACAAGATTACCAAGCCCGGGTGTGTAACCCGATTTCTTTGTTCTCCCATGACCTACTTTGCCTATGTTTGTTTTACAGGGCTCTCGGCCTTCAAGAGCCGAATGTAAATGATAACTTGCTCGTTACCATTCAAAAAAACCTGTTTGCTCTAAAGGAGTTCTTGGACAAGAATCCCCACCTCTTCCACTCTACACCGGGTGATCCCGCTGCGTCGCGCGGCACCGTGGGCCACGAACAAGAAGCATGGAAGGTTTATCTTAGGTCCTATTGTCGGTCGTGATGATAGTCTCACATGTTTCTAGGCGGAACAGAGTTCAGTAGCCCAACTTCAGGCTCTTTTAATGAGAACGATCGAAGCCATATCGTTTGTCCTTTTGCTAAGTGACTATCGGTTGGGCGAACTGATAGCCCAGTGAGCATTCACTTTTGATAATCATGCATTCAGCTTGATGTAGTGTCAGATGTGATGCCGAGACTCAGAAGCTAGTGGTTGGCATGACCTATGAAGAACTCATCACCACCCAAAACGGAATAAATGCCTCGCGTGCCCTGGTGAACGTCGTCATTGACCAGCAGATAGGTCAGCAAATCAGTGTACGTTTGGTTGGCCGTGGTTACCGAGCTATATTGATGATATCGCAATTAGGTGGACACCATCAGCGAAGTTTTACAGCAAAGATGTGGCTCTTTCTGCAGTACCGATGACGTCATGTTGTACAAAGTACGTGAATTTCGCAAGGTTATATTTCTTCGAGGCTAACGCTATAACTAATGTCCTGATTTAGGCCCGAGAAAACCTCCGCAAGGCAGTCGAATCACGAAATCCTGCTGAGCGACAAAATTGGCTAGGAGAGTCACTGAGGTAGCGACTCCTTTTGCTCCATATCACACAGTTTATCAGTTGTCTCTTAGACTGTTCGTGAAGGGATCACGAATATTGGAATTCGAAAAAATCCGTGAAGTGTGTGATGAATACCGAGAGCTGAACTATGCAAAAGGTTCGTGAATACGCAAACCGTTCAGCCCTGACTTATTGTCTATCAGGTGCCATCGAGCTTCCGTTGAGTTGCGCGCAAGCTGTCGATCCTGACAACATTGGGCTTGAGTATTGGCTGTCTGGGTGCCCGTCTAACGACGATCACACAATCTTTTTCAAAAAACGTACAGAGTGTTACCAGCTTGTCCTCCGTTCTCTCGACTCGTTCGAAGAGAAAGCCTCGCATGCTCAGACACCTACTGAGGACCTCGATACGATCCGGAACCATGCCTACACGCTTGCGTTTTCGAGTGACGATGAGCTGTTCCACTCAACGCTATATGACTGGTTGATCAGCAGAGGGCTGGCTGATGAGCTATTGGCTGTATGCACATCTAAGTCTTCTGGAGTTGCTTGGATGCTAACGCGTGTGAAGTTGCGGCCCCAGTACCTAGAGGCACACCTTCGGCGGGAGCCTGTTACGCTCCCAAAGTATCAGTTGCTGTGGCAGTTTTACGTCAAAGACGGTCAGCCACTGCGCGCTGCCGAAGTGCTTGCTATTTTGGCGGAGTCTACGGAGTACGTGATAAAGATTATGGCTAAAATATACTGATGTACATTATTCACAGCATTGACGTGGAGTTGAGCACGCGGATCGAATACTTCACCCTTGCCGTCGGAAACGCCAAATCTCATCCGGTTACTGCGATTGGCAGGCATGAAACAGCGATCGCATTCCTTACAGACCTCGAAGAGAAGCTAGATGTGGCTCAGGTACAACTCGAGGTGTATAATACACTCCTACCTCATGCAGGCAACCCTGGTGAGGAAGGTCAAAGAATCAGACAGCTAAACAAGAGATTATTCACAATGTCCGAGGTATGCTGGATGGTGTTTTTCTCTTCTTGTCTCACCGTAACCCATCTAGCTCTACCAATTATATGCAGAGCCCTTCGATCTACCCGTCATGAAACTCCTCATCCTTCACGTGTCGGAACATCATGATGAACATATCGTTCGGCCCATTTGGGACCGGATATTTGAAGACGGTAGGAAGGCTTTCATTTACCGAACATGGTGATCACTATTTTTATCAGCTTTGGAAAAGGACGCGGATGCGCTGACACACGCTGATCACATCATGGCGAGCGTTATTCCGCTAGGGAAGCGCTTCTACCCTTCCGAAAGTGCATTTCCGCTACGTACGTCGGCCGTTTCTGCTTTACTGTACACTGATAAATATCCATTTTCCAGGATATGTCGCAACGCTGCTCATAACGTTCTCGCTGCAGAATCGGGCTCAGCTTCCAAAAGGCTGGGCTCCTCGTGTTTTGGTTCAGTGTGGCGTACCATATGCAGAGATATGGGATGTCTTGCATGATATGTACGAATCACATGTAGGTCTGCACGACCCTGCGCAGAGGATGTTTCTAAGTTCGTATGCTAGGTCCCACCCTTCAATCATCAGGCCAGTGTTCAAGCGATATCCGCGGACATTGCTGTCCTTCTCAGTGATTGGCTAGAGGATGCCAGGCGACCACAATCATCAACTGCACGTGCGGAGTTGCCTGCTGGACGGATAGACGTTGCGGTCGGGCAATATCTTGCTGAGCTGGACTCTGGCAACACCGAAACAAAGAATACATACGAAAGCATCAAACGCCAACTGCGGCGAAATTGGTGAATGGACGGGATTGCACTCACGTTGTCCACCTGGCTATCTACATGTATTTGATTACGGGGGAGAAATACGGACATATCTCAATTGACTTCGAGAATTGTATCTTCAGCCCATGTCAAAAACCGCTCGGTCCATTTCCGAGTATAGCCATATACTTTGTATAACGCTCTGAATATAAAGTGAGCCGAAGTTTTGCTGAGGCTGAAGTAGTTTTGTCACTGACCGTACGGCGCCAATGACAACGAAGGTGACGATCACTGCGGCAGCTAGGTCTCTGTCATTTCCCCTTCTACTCCTGTTCCCTCTCCAGCGAGCAATCCACTGCAGCAGGCCCATGAAGGGGAGAGTAAGGATCATGTGGATGAGTGATGCCACTCCAACCATGGGAAGACCTAACAAGAACCTGCGGACGAAACGGCCAAATAAACCAGGGGATTCCGGGAGATGCGTCGGGATGGACGACTCGAATGAATGGGGAATCCCAAGTTCTGGAGGTAGGATGTCCTGGTCACGGAGGATTCGAATGGCTGCGCGAATCAAGTCCTGCGCGACATCAAGCGGGGAGACAAAAAAATATGCCGTCCCAAACATGGACTGCTCCTCTATGGAAGCGAGGAAGTAACTTGTGACATATGACGAAAACATGACTAAAAAGACGAAGAATAAAGAAGATAGGAAGCCGATGACAACTAGGGGTAGGCATGAGCAGGCGATTGATCGAAGGACCAGAGTAATAGCACCTACCTGGATTTGTCCCCAAACCGTATGCCTTGGTCCGAGCGAAGCGGTAATGAAAGTGACATTGAGGACAGCGCCAAAATGCATTGTCAGAATGAGATGATAACCTCCATTTCTGCAGACATCTGACGTGAACGTACTTGCGAACGAGCGTAATTAGCAATGCAGCCGCCTGGCAGCCCGACCGAGGTTGCTTACGCTGATTGTACCTGCACAGAGACACGGTTTGAACAGCCTTCCCAAAGACGGGTCTGACTCGTCGCTATCATAGCAAATTCGACATTGCTTCTCCGGTTGGCGAGTTTCAGAAGTCCCCGCGGAGGGCTGGGGTTTGTCGTGGGGCTGGTTGGACATGTCCACGTGCGTGTGCAGCGAGAGGATGTGATACCCTATCAGACGTGAAATGTGCACAACTGGCGAGAATGCGTGGTTTGGTCCTACTTACCCCGCTTTGACTCGGTGGTAGTACAAAGGAATGCAAGATTCTCGCTTGCCACACTTTGTTCGACAATGTGTCAGGACAACAAGGTCTTTCTTTTCTCCTTGGATCAGTGGCAAGGAATTAACGCTTGCTCCTCAGGAGAAATAATCCAGACATAACATTCGCTTGACTCTCCAACGTGGGGTGAAAGTTTCGGCCTGTGCGGTAATGCTTACTGTCACTGGTATTATCCCGCTGCGTTCTTGAGGCAGCGTGTTCTCCAACGACTCAATTTACGTTTGGTATCTTGATCACTGCCGTTTTCCTAGGTGATATTGCAGGGCCATCTCCCTCATTTTGCAAAAATGAGCCTTCATAGAAATGCAACCCTCATTGCCCCCGCCTGTCATCGGTACCCCGACTCGGAGGTTGACTAAGACGCATTTGTCCACGACTTCGTTCGCCATAATTTTTTGATTTTGATCCGATTCAGGGATCGCTCCTCTCTCCCTGTCTCACTCTTCGCGTATCTGGACGCACACTTCACTCACGTTCATGACGGTGTAGATTTATTTGGGCGGAAGATCGCGACTGGAGCAGCCCATGTTGCGCCATGTCAATCTACTGAACAAGGTATCTTTTTTTCCATTGTAGTCACGACCCACTTTGGTTGTGTAAGTCAAATGGATATTCCTCGGAGTCTAACGATCCCTCTGCAAGATATAGGGCACAGATCTGATTAGGGGCTTTTCCATTAACCTACGTACGTGCGTATCGAGTCCCTCGTGTAATTGAGTTGGCTAAAGCGCCGACATTCATTCAAAACACAGCCTTGCTCGGACCCAATCCTGTCGCCTCTAGCCTAGCTCTCCAGATCAATATGTGAGATAGCTTTCTATGCATCACAACCAAAATTGTGCGTTGAGGATGATGTTGTTATCATGGTTCCAACAGATATCTGGTATTGGATTTCTTTTTCTCGCCTCTTCCTTTTTATGGTCACGATTTGCGTATATCGATGCCAAGTATTAGGTTAAACGGTCGGATGAGTCACGGACGACGTTGTGGTAAGTTGTGGTTTAAGTATGTCTCTGAAGCTATTTCTGGTCGTAGAGACGCCAGCATCTCATGACTGCCACCATAGAATCTCGGGGTGTTTACACGGTCACTTGGAAGGCACATACCCATTTCTAATGATGTACAAGATACGTTCTGGAGATAAACAACGCGCAGTGGACAGATTCGAATGGCGCCTCACGAGCACGATCAAAAGTGCTGCCGAGAGCACCATTGAAGCTGGGTATCATTACTCAAAGGCGTAGACCATGATACCGCTCTTGGCAACCGCAAAATTCACGCTATTCCTGGTAGTGCACCTGAGACAGATTTTGATGTTGCAACGAAGGTGGGCTCCAGATGCTCCCTGAATCCATGCCATCGCCAATGGTCGTAGACGCCGGCAAGTTCCGAACGTTTTCCTACAAGGCGCTTCCAAAAATTGACCTGAACTTCTGCTAGACTTTTTGCATCAACGAGATTTATTATCCTCAGAAGCACTACCGTCACGATGGTTACAGTGATGGAGTGTTTAACAGATTCCTTGGGTTTCCTCGATCTCATTGCTTTAGTCCGTCTACCCTGACCACGGCTATGGGCCGAGCAGCGCGCACGATGCCCGTAGACGTTCGATAACGATTGTCACCTACATTTGAGGTGAAAAATTCTGATGAACCCTAGCAGGGCAGTGGCCTTCCTGTTGAAGGTGAAGCAAACCTTTGGCGCATCAAAATGTTTTGAGATCTCTGCGAGTCATCGTGAACTCGAGGCAGTTACTCCCTTGGGCGTTATTATGGAAGCTCAACCCCGCGACTTTGTGAGTGAAAGTGGCAAAAGGTTGGGCAAGGCTTCGAACGAGATCTCCACATGATTCTGTAAGTACACCTCTCTTCTCCCGCCGGTTTGACAACTGGGATGAGGTTTCAGGGACATCGTTAGCATCACTTTCGAGTATGGTGCTAGATTGGCGGCCATCATCTTAACACATTCTACCTTGGTTTAGCTTTTCATGGTTCCTGTTCAAGGTCTAGTAGGGCGGTCAGACAACCAATCGCGCACTTTTTACGTGAGGATTGTACAACCTAAACGGATATTTCTCTGTCTGGACCAATGAAAGGTGCGCTTCAATACATTCCGGGCAACTTTGACAGGGAGTATACCCCAAAGGCTTTATTCGTTCTTCAGATTGATGAAGCCGATAAGCTCCAATGCTCCATTTAAATCTCTCAAGTCACCGTACATATATCTACCTGGTGCGCAGAGTAAGTCAGGCTCATCTGTTGATTTTTCGAGATGGAGGCCAAATACCCTATCCCTAGTAATGACCAAATTCTCGCACTCTCCTGCAGCAATGTTGGAGTGGGACCAGGCGGGACCACCGCAATGCTCGCGTACGTGTTTCTGATCATTTAGTTTTTCCGCTCCACCTCATCAGTCTTTCAGTCGCGTATCCATTGTCGATTACAGGGGCAATGTGATACTAGATACCTTTGTTGCACCGACTATGCAAGTGAGCGATTACCGAACCACCACAACCGGAATAGAGGCTTGCCATCTACTGGCTCGTGAGTGCTGCCCTGGGGCTTTGTACGCAATGCTGCGGTGTCTAATTCTCCGTTGACATAGCTGACATACCTTCATTCGATCGGGTTCAACAGCACGTTGCGGACCTCATCAAGGGAAAGGTGATTGTCGGCCACAGCCTTTGGCATGACCTCTCGGGTAGAGTGCAGCATTTCCGTGATTTTGGCAACCACACTTACTTGGTCATTGTGGGTGGGTAGTGTTAGGTATTCCACATCCCGCCGTTGCTACGCGCGACGTCGCGTTGTATCAACCGTTTAGGAATGCTCTGCGCTCTCCCAACCAGGTAATTGGCCTGCAAACACTTATGTGGCATCTAATGTGTCGTCGCTGTCAAGATGGTCATATACATCCCGTACGTTCGTTTATAATTCGTCCCGCCGAGCGTGGTCATATTACGCGTGCTGTGGCTCGGAATTACTTATTAGTCCCGCCTTCCTTTAGGTCGAGAATGCACGAGCAGCGCTTGATTTATATCGCACGGTTGCGGCGGAATGGGAGTCGGCGATTTCGCTGGGCAACTGGCCGTCCTGTCTTCCTCCAAGCACTTTCTCGAGGTGCTACCTGTGATTTTACCTTACCGGCCTTCTTGTCCTTTCACCACTTACGTTAGCCTTGTTCTGATGCATGGAACTCGTTATAGCACCGAAACATCTTGTGATATAATGTAATCGTAGTTCTCCACTAGCTATCCGTAATGCAAAGGCATCCATCTGGTAATTCACTGGATACAGTCATGCTCTGAAGCTATAAATCCATTATGCAACCTTTGGTTCAGACCTCAACGTCGACTGCCGCCGATACTTCTCCTCTATTAGATGCCATCTTCGATTCTCGGTCCCCCGTCGACTAAATAATATCCGCCAAGGTTTTCGTCTTGACGTGTAAACGGTCCGACGGAAAATATCGTTTGGAAATCTGCGATGCCGGCCCAACCTTAGCATGGCCTCGACAATGTCGAGTCGGCCCTCTTTGAGCGCAAGACTGGCGACGCGCCGTCGGACCAGAGCAGATTGGACGCGTCGACCCCACCGCTTCTTAAAGAGCTGCAAGCAATGCAGGGCAAGAGTGCCACTACGGCGACATCCACGCAACGGTCCGAGAAGTAGAAATAAGGTTGTAGACGATGGAGTCAAGTCCGGGCGAGCATGCAAGAACTTGCGGAGAATATGTCGTTGGGAAAAGTGTCGTTTCAGACCTGGTTTTCTGTGTCGAGAGACCATGGAAAGATGAAAGTTGACCAGGTCAAGAGCTCTACGCCGATCGCACCGTCTGAGTTGGGGGGGAAGTGATTTTAAATAGGAGAGAGCGGTAGAGAGTGCCAAGGCGCTCTGCCCGATCTGATACATCGTCTGGGTGATAATGAGGATCGTTCTGGGCAGAATCTGAACTTGGTCGGAGGAAGTCAGCAAAGGGGAAACTTGCATGAGCGCTCGGTATCGTGACAGTTCGACGGCGTATGGGACCTGACACGGGTGGGGTAAGAGGCGCTTCTGGCAGGACGTTGTCGACGTCTGAGTGTCCTGAACACGGCCATCCAGCCCAGCCGTGTTGCTGTAGTGGGGCTTCCGTGAAGAGATAACCCAGCGTCGCAAAGCGCCGCGTTGCTGCGAGCCAAAGAGCTCCAGCCATAAAGGGAGAGGAATAGGATTGGCGGGGAGTGCTGCTGTCAAGGTTTGTTTCCCCGTGATTTGTAGGACGTGATTCCAAGCATGATTCCATCTGCCAGTCCTAACGAGCCACCTGACGTGTAGTTTCCGTGTTTCCATGTTTTGCGGGGCAGACTCTGCTCGCATGACGGTGAAGAGACGATCGACGGATGCGAAGGAAGCATTTCGGAGTGCAAGACCGATGAGAAGATTGAACGATTTGGTGGAGTGAAATGCTTTAGGCCAGTCGAAGTAATAATCGATGACTTTGCGGATAGAGAACGGTGGATTTGAGGTGATGACGACGAGATTTTGGTATAAAGAATGGGGCGAGGTGGGTTGGACGGGGAGCACACCGAGTTTGGAGGACAGTCGGTGGAGTGAGCGAGACCACATGCGGTACGCCTGCATCGCCACATGAAGATTAGGATGGTACTGTACAAAAAAATGGCTAACCCAAGCATGCATGCCACACATCGTACAATCAGGTCTCCTCCTCCATCGGGTGTAGTACATTCCGTCCAACGAGCCACCCCACCTTCCCAACCCACCGATCCCTCACCTCCCTCATCACATGCCATCCCTCCGGCCCGCGACTCTCCGCGAAGTCGTCCAGCGTCTTCTCCCAACTCCTCACCGTCTCACCGCCAAACATACCCCCTTCGCGGTTGACCATTTGGTCTATTCGGTCCACCCATGCCTCCCACTCTTTCGTGAGCCGCGGAAGTAAGAGCGGTGCCAGCGAAGCTTGCGCAAGTGGGGGCTGAGTCGTTATGTGTGTGGTGAGCGCAGACAGAAATATAAACGTCTCCGATGGGTGAGACTTGTCTTTATTCTGCGATGGCAGGACGGCCGAATGTCCGTGCGGCCAAGAAACGGATTGTTGTTGCAGGGCTGCGGACGCGCAAGACACATAGGAAAAATATGGGACATAGGACATGCATGCGGACACAAATTCATGGATGTGGGGTCGGAGTCGTGAGAGGATGTACGACTCTCGCATTGCTCCGTGATTCCTTTGGTCATCGTCCACGCTCGAACCAAAACCTGTTCGTTGCGAGTTGAACCCGAACCCGAACCCGAGAGATGTTGTTGCAGAAACGGAGGTGAAAGCAGGTGTGTTCGAGTATGGATAAGCATCTCGAAGTTTCCTTGCCGACTGCTCTAATGCCTGAATCGCCGTGTCCAACGTTGGGCGGGGTATAAGGGGTAATATGAGCGACTTAAGTGAAGGTTGCGCATTTATCAAAGAGTTCAAGAGTGGTAAAAGAGCCTGTGGTGGAAGGCTCGCTATACAACGCTCGTTGAGTCTCTCAACCTGAGTGAATAAACGAGACGTTCATACCCAACAATACGCCGACGTCAACGTCGCCGTCCGCATCTAGGTTTTTACTTGCTCTTGAAGATTGCTGGTCTTTTGGTTCGTCATCTTGAGAGGAGACCTTGGCACGCTTTGGAGCAGCTCTCTTCGGTCGTTCGGGTGTGGGGCTTCGGTCCATAGTGACATCCCTCCCCGCATGACGACTGGATTCGGCATCGTCCTCTGGTTCGTGGCGGCGCTTCTGAACACGGTGCGCCGCGGGTGGAAGATTGATGTGTGAGGTGAGTTGCTGGAATGCAGATGGTTGTGTGTGACCAGGAGTGTAGATGGGCTGCTTTCCTGACCCTGGTGAGTTTCCAGAGAACCCAAAGCCGAACCCAAAGCGAGGTGCGGACAAGTGAGTTGGTTCATGAAGAAAATTGAGCGGTGGTGGGTACACGACATTCGCCATGGTGGAGGGTGGTGGCAAGGACGTAGACGGCCAACATACAAGCCTCAAGGCACCTTCGAGCTAAAATGACTTGCCCTAAATTAATATCACGTGATCTAATGAAAAGAGCAAAGAAAAACATTGCGCTTGTTCTTCTTCTCTGTCCTTTGTTACTTTGCCCATCCTCGAGGTAAGTGCTGTTTCAAGTCTTCGCAATGACGAGCACCTTGAATCGCTACTTTGAGGCCTTGGTTGGCTTGTGACCTTTATTCATATACCCAAATTTCTGAGCTTTTTCCCATCCCCCCTCGTTTGACTAGTGCTGACAGCGTCATTCTCTAGCCCGCGGTGATTATGTTGTGAGTTTCTATTCACTTCTGTCCCATATGATGTAATGAATAGAAGTCAAGCCCTGAACTTGTCTAAAGGACAAGTGTTGACGAGCTTCCATGCTAATACTGATCCCCTTCCTAATTGCTTTCGACATGCACTAAAATTAATACCTCTGCAGATTTTGCTTGTCCGTGGATCGAGGTGGTGCTAGTAATATTGATTCCTTGTATATCAGTTTTAATGTACTCGGGGGTTTGTCCAGAATGTGTTTGCCAACCACATCAGACCACCCCACACCATAACTCTCCCTTTGGCATCCAACTGCCATAATACTGCCACAGACCAAAGATTGGACGACGGCCGGGAACCAGTTCTTCCTATCAGTAGGTTTACCCATCGTTGAGCACGCTGTGGGTAGCGCTCTGGTGTTTCGGATGCTGGGAGCGAACCTTCCGTACTCCCCCTGGCCAAAAGGACAGCCCCTTCGTGCAGTTGCACTGTGTCTGCCATAGTACTTTGTGTGTCGCGATTCGTCGGCAGTGTCTTTTCCTCACCACAAATCAAATTGGTGATCTCCCCAGTGGCCCATGACATTCGGTGGGATATGTAGATGAAAACCACCGTTGACAGCACAAAGTTGACAGCGCGCCATCTAGTCCCAGGAATAAGTAAGAGTATGCCTTTGGTGTCCGCTGCAAGCCACAGGTGAAACTGGATGATGAATGTCTCGAGCGAACACTTGCCAACGAACGCAAAGATACGAGATGAACACGACCGCAAGGTGGCGCTAGCGTTGCGGAGGGTAGCGAAAGCGATGATTGGGAGGAATGATATATAGGAATGCCAAGCGTTGTATGCGAACTTGTCCTCCTGCACAATTTCAAAGTGCATAAACCATACGAGAATCATGACAGACATTCCGACCAGTACACGGACGAATATGGGCCACGCGGGATGCTCGGTTAGATGCTTGTCGCGAACCTTCATGGTAATGAGTGCGACGAACATGCCGCAGTATACGACATATTGATCGAGAGACACTCGAAATGTCCACTCGCGTGCAGACCAACGGATGAAAAAAACCCGTTCCAGGATTGCAAAGAGTCCTTCCATGAGCCATGCATGATTCACGAACATTGCAAATGCCCCCATTGACAGAGATATCTTGACGACGAGGAACAACGTCTTGTCGTTGAATTGGGATCCAATCCAGAGCGTCAGATAGACGATCAGGAACCACATGGAGACCAAGGGTGAAAAGTAGTATGAGAGATAATCCGTGTTCATGGTATAGGCAAGCGTGAGCGTGAGGAGATTCAGGCGCACTAATATCTATAACAGACAGTGATCAACACACTTCGCGGCGCCAGACACCAGTCATACCCGAACGACACGGAAGAAGCTAAAGTCGGCTTTTTTCAGATAAAATGTCGTATGACCATAGCCAGTCATAAATAGATAGGCTGCAACAAGAACCCGAATGGGATTATAGATGCCAGATATCTGGGAGGCACCAAGGTAATGGTATATAAGAATTGCGACTGGCAGCCCCATCAGGACCATGCTAGTAGAAGATGAAACGACATACTCTGCATCCATCCTTTCCACTCCTCGGTTTGGTCGCGATTCAGAAATCCAAGGTCTTTGTCAGCTCTTCGAATTGTCGCCAACCCAGCTGAGAGTGAAGCCAAACAGAGGAAGCCGAATGTCCATGGGTCAAATTGCTTCCGTTCTTTGAGCCACAATCCTGTCCGATCTGCAAGATAGATAATGTATATAGAGGCACCGAAGGTTAGGGTCGGAATGTGTTCTTTGCTCACGAACCACGTTTTGGTGCCTACGGCTGTGTCGGAAGGGGTGGAAACGAGCTTGACGAAATGGTACTCACGAGAAAGATACATTAAAGCGCAGCAATACAGCACCAGACAGACGAGCACAATGGACTGAACTGGGCCTGGCCAAGGGTACATTCGACAACAGGTCTTATCCATCGGAAACACCTTGGGCCATTTGTCATTGCATACAAGGTTAAGTAGTATATTTGCTTGTGCCTTGATAATGGTTTCAGAAAAGTGTAGGCCATCTTGCGTTTGGGTGTCATCTAGCATTTTGTTGAGCACAGATGGAAGCGAAATCCGCGTGGAGGAACCGGATCTCATGAACTGCAACCAGGAGCTGTTGGTTGGAGGCTTGATGCGGTGGTAGAGGTCGGAATTCATTGCATCTATGTCGGGGGAATGCATGGTATTGAATCGTTCGGATGATAACTTTGAAGGGACGACTTCCTGTACAGGAAGAATGACCACTTCATCGGCTGGCTTAATGCGATTGATTGCTTCGATGTGTGCTTCTATGTTGGCCTCCCACGCCGAGAGCCCGCCTGAAGTGTCTGCATATCGGAGGTACCAGAGTCCTGAACCAAGGACAAGTAAAGCGGGTTGTTCGGATTGGTTGTCGTGTCGCCTTTGCAGGCTTATTAGCGTGATAGCAGATGTCGTATTCAGAAATGGATCCCAAATAAAATCCAATTTTGTTTGAGATTCAGAAAGAAAGGAATGGTCGGAATGTTTTGCATCATCGTCAGGAGGCTCTTTAGGAAGGGCAGAGTCAACGGTGTGTATAAATTGAAAGAAGAGCCCTCGTGTCACCGAGTCTCCAATAAAGACGACACGTTGAGACGAAAGGCATTGAGCGGCATCCCTAGATTGGTACGAATGAACCATACATCCTGGCACACCTTAACTTCCTCCAGAGTCGAGTATTGGAAAAGACTCACCCTCTGGTTGCCAATTACTATATGCGTTGTCCAGCCAACTTCCTGTCGACAATAATGCATTGCAGCGGTTTGGGTCATATTGGTCTGAAGAGAGGCCATCCATGAGCCAGGAAAGCGGCATAATAATACAAAATAACAGACCAAAGAGGGTGAGCCTCAGCAATCCAGCTATGAACGCATATGCGAGAACCGTTAACGCAGCATAATGATACCACGACGGGTCGAGTGTGTGTGTTCTTTTTGTGGTCATTGTACTCTGGGTGAGAAGCGTGTTGTTTCAAACACCATGGTCTAAAATGGATCACGACACGACTACCTTGCAAGTCGCGGGTAAGCTCGGGTTTCACTTTGAAACGGTGTTTCCACCAAGGATGGCTGCCTTTGTGTCACGTGGTTCTACAATTCTCCAAAGCGTGCAACCTATAAAGATTGACAGAGATGTAAAAGCATTCGAGGTTTTCCATACCCCTGGCACCGTCAAAGGACCCAAGTCTGAATCAACTTGCCTCAAGCAAACAGCAGCATGAATGACATATGTATATATGTAATATGTCCATTGCTTAAAATCGTCCATGTCGATTCAATCTGTACATCATAATGTCTAACGCCCGAGTGCGGCGCAGTAATCATTGCTCGCTTGTTGAGACGGAGTAGCTAAACGCTTGTTCCACTGGTCGTGGTGAAACCTATCGTCCGATATTTAGAACAGGGAGACTGGAACAAAGTTGTTGCTCACCTGTTCCCTTGCAGTAATCATTGGAAGAGGTGGGTATGCAAGACAAGTATCGACAGCCAGAACATGCTGAAAAAATATTGAAGCTACAGGATAACATTATATTTATTTAGATACACCTACCCGCGTATGGATCGGAAGTGTAAAAATTCCGGATGAGCACCACAAAGAGTATGATGGCCAATGGAATGGCAGCGAGGCGAAATGCCCACATAATGCTCTTGTGGCGTTTCGAAGGGCTGAGGACGGGGTAGAATGTAGTACCAATGAGTAGACCCATGCAAAGCCCTCCGAGATGAGCTGAAAAGAAATTACTACATCACAACGCATTTCAACTTGGCACATACCGAAGTTGTCAACATCTTAAACAAGTGAGTCAATTAAGTGTTTGATCGGGAAAAATACACGTGCTTACACGGAACATAACCAAGGGCAATGCCAAATAAAAGCTCCACTGTCATCCAAGCCAGCTAGCCGTGTTCAGTCCCCATCGCCAAACAAGTCATTGATGCCATATTCGACGTACCCTGCGTCCAGGACGATAGTAATATTCCCAGTGAGCGAATAAATCAACCCAAGTCACTGCAACTGTTCCGAATATTGCCCCGCTAGCACCAACAGATGGAGCACCGACAAGGGAGAAGTTGCCTCCTAAAACATTACTTTGAAGTCTTCAGCGCGTTCCGAAATCCATGAGTTCATGGATAAACATACCCGAAAATCCCTGCAGCAAAATAAGTTATCAAAAAACCCGCAGAACCCATCTCTCGCTCGATCTGATGGGAGCTTAGCGACGTCGAATTGGTATGGCATAACGATTACCTGTGCAGATACTGTCAATTGCGCAAGCATATTCAGGAGAATATGGATAAAGCCTGCATGCAAGAATATGGCAGTGATGAACCTAGAAGGCTTGGTTTATTATCCCGATGAAGACCTCTAGAATTGCCTACCGGAACCATTGATTTGGCGTATTTCCATGGAAACCTCCGAAACCACATACTTCCTCAATCGTACAAAGAAGATTTGGCGGATTTGCCGTGTCATTAAGACCTAAAAATATTCAGCATGTGAGGCATGAACTAATCTTAGGCCGTACATGGCATTAAAGTAGAGGACGGCAGGTTCTGCACAGACTTCATGCACGGAGGAAAGCGGGCTCCGAGGTTAATGAGTGCACTCCCAGAAGGCCCTAACATGGGATTCACGACAGGCTGGCAAACTGTAAGAATGATGGAGGGGAATAAATCTGACTCACTTTGAAAGACACCGGAGTACCCTGTGCCCGAGCATTTACTACAAGTTCATTGATGAAAACACCGATCATGGTGATAGTGAGTGCATACACTAAGCGCGGACCATCAGCAGAGGCAAATTTCTGATATAGAGCTGACACACCAACGAAAGGATGCTTTTGTCGTGGGATTCCTCTTTTCTTATTTTCGATCCGTTGTTCAATAGGGTACTTTCCTCCTCCCATAAACCGTCCGAAAGGAGTGGCTTTTTCCGCGAGAGACTTTGGGTCGTCTCCTGATGGTTCCGCGTACTCTGCATAACCCATGGGTTCAGACATGATTATACTGGTGGTAATTGACTGCATACCTAAGTTGTGGTAATCTGACGACCGACCCATGTCTGCCGCGTTATAGACCAATGGTGCGTCAGATTTTTCGATGAAGGACCGAGGGCGGAAGTCATCATCGCGATATGGTACATTCGTCATGCTATCGTTGGTAATGGGCAAGGTGTTGTCACGTGGAGAAGGAACAGGAACTTGAAGACGGTCAGGTGTTTCGATCGACGCTTGAGGTGACGCATTGTGCTGACGGTAGTCAGCCGCCAAGGACTCCGCCTTCGTTGGTCCTACTAGTGGATATGTCCGAGTCGGATCCTCTGCTGAGACACCGCTCGTGCCATGTGTAACGAACGTCTGGGTGTCATCAAGGTTGAGGCTCGTATTGAATGGTTCGTCGTGTTCGCCATCACCGAAAGGATCAAAAGAACTTCCGGCTGATCTAGTATTACTATACGCCATTTCCAGCGACGAGATGGATAAAGATGGACAGAAAAAGGTGCTGCTAGAAAAATGTGAGGTCGAAACAATTGCGAGCGCAGCAACGCCCAAATCACCCGTTCATGAAGGCGTCACAACAGTGTCATTGAAATGGAATCCTTTCGCACGCCAAGATGTTTCGTTTTGGCCAAGACCCACTATGTGGTGTCGTACGGGTACAGTCAAGCTCAAGCTGTTCCGAAACCAGTCAAAGATACATTCCGGGTCAATTTGGCTGGTTCTTCACTTTCAATCGTTTCAAGAACGCGTTGCTTGGCTGACCGAATGGATCCAAAACCTCGATCTCCCGGGTTGTACAAGTAGTAGCTTAATGTGAAACAAACTTTAATGGCATGGACGTCGCTTACAGATGCTGACAAAGACCTACTTAATGAAACACCTGTGCGCATGTAAGGCGAGTGCAGGGGAGTGCGAGAGAACACGGACAAGAAAGTCTGTGATATCCGACAAGGGTTCACACATGGACCCCTTTTAGTGTATGAATTTGGTAGATTTGACAAATTCACACTACCCAACTTGATCATCTAGAAGTAACACAGGAAGTGTAGGAAAGTTTGCGATGGAGGTGATAGTATTTCTGTGGACGGACACAGTTTCAACCGCTGCAGTGGTGTATTGACTCGAACCAAGCGGCTTTTCAAATTACGCCGCTGTCATATTCCGGCTCCTATGTCAGCTTGGTCCCAAAATGCTACGTTTTCCAAGGCCTAGCAACATCCCACTTGGTTATGACCCAACAAAAAACCAGAAATGCACTGCGATTGCCTGAAAGATGACTTGGATTAATGGTCTACATTTGGACACGGTGATGAGTGAAAAAAAAAAAAAGGGAAAACTATGACGGAACTATGGTACAAGTGGTGTGAACTGGTCCGCAAGCAAGCTTGTGCGATTTTTGCTCCTGGTAGATGGTTTCCGAGTAAGAGGAGTCAAGGGTGGGGAATGTTGCTCCAGATGGGTATCAATATGAGGGTCCTGAATATCGTTGATAGGCAATCGGGGAGAATCTCCACCATATCCCGGAGATGGGGATTCCATGTATATTGGTCGTGACCGCTTCGATGGCTTAGAGCTGTCGAGCCACCGCAGAGTGTCCATGCTGACTTCACGAACATGACGACTCCGAGACTTCCAACTCATCGAACCTACCCCACCGGTACGGCTCGGAGTTCGAAGTTCGGGCTGGTGATGTGATGAACCTCTGGTGTCGATAGCATGTCGTTTGACTGGGACAGCAGAGAGCATGCGAGGGTCGGATGGGAGAAATAATGGCAGCATGTGACGCGAATCTAGGAGTTCTCCGAGCACCTGCGGTGCTTTAGCAGACTCCCACGATGATTGGTCGAAGGTTCTATCGAATAGGAGGTCGACATTATGTTGCGTTGCAGGGGTATCGGAGGTCGATATGCTGGGGGTTTTGGTGCTTGCGGACCGATCAGTAATGGAATTCTCGTCAATGTCTCGCTCCCGTTCCCGTTCATTGATCTGAAAGCAGGCTCAACGCCGGTAGGTATCAGATTTGTCGTGTATCTTACCTCCCTTCGCAATGCCTCAACGCCCATTTTGACTCTATGACGTTCCCAGTCCTTCTGTAGCTGTGTTAGGTATTGTATACACTCTTCGGTCATACGACTCTCGTTAACCTCGTATTTATAGTCGCGCACAGCACGTCGCATCTGGCGTGCATTCAGTACTGATCAACAAACGACGAGATCAGGGTTACTTGGAGTGGGTTTATACCCTTCATAACTTGGATAGTAGCAACTAGATCAGAGAAGTCGTTGATTGATGACAAACGCTGCAATAGAACACGATAATGAGAAGAGAGGGCGGTGCATAAACAAAAATGTACCTGAAGCCACATAAGGAGATCTCTAACGGGAGAGAAGTGTGACACAATCCCTCTTGGGAGACCCATATCATCTATCCATTCTTCAAGTACAGACAGGTTCAAGCCAACTTGAATCGCACGAGAGCTGCTACAATCAGCGAGTACCTGTGCAAGACGAAGGATTTCATACCGACATAGATATTTCTTTCTGGTCAACACGCGGTTAAAAATTTCACCTATTTCATATGAGTCAAATGCAAGACTGAAACTTGCCAACTTACTAGAAGTCCAGTACATGACCTGGGACCAAAACTGTATGATCAATACAGGGTTAATATCCGACAAAGTCAACAGGGTATGAAGAGCGGATATGAAGGACACCAGATCTTGTAAACCCTTCGACGAGGTGTTAGCCGGCGCCCGAGCACGGGACAGTGTCTGCCGTAGTGACGAGAGAGTCTTCGAGGCTATTGGAGCATTATTTGAGGGGGATGGGGGGCGCGATGGTGAGAAGGGAGGTGAAGATGGTGTACCATTCCGCTGGGGAGAGTTGGGTGTGTGGGGACTGTTTATCTTCTTCTTGGTATTGAACGGCCTCAGGAACGACCATTCAGATTCAAATTGAACACTGTCAAGCCCTGCAGAGAGCGGTGCATTCTCTAACAGCGCCGCATCTAGCAATTGGTCTACCTTGCGCTCTGCAAATCGAATGATAAAAACTGGCTGGAGTTAATAAAGTGGGACAATGTATTCAAGTTTGCTCACCAAAAACAGAGTTAATTACTTGCTCTAGGAGCTCGAACGATCCTAGCATTTCGCAGGCATCGTTGATTGTGTTGTCGCATTGCATTAGATGGAGCCAAACAGTCACATTATATAACCAAAATATCAGGCAAGTTACGTCCTCCGAGCGGTTCTAGATACACATCGAGCATGTGAGGCCGCGAATAAAACGTATAACTCACAAAAAATATCTCCTCGATGACGTCCGTCGCACCGAGAATCAAATCTTCTAACCACGTCGCATCGCAGGCTAAGCATGCAAAACGTGCCATGAGGTAAAGGGCGTTTGCAGGTTGTGTATTCCGGGCAGTCACTTGAGCGTTAGTGATGATGGCAATAAAGATTTTGTCCAGATCCTGGGGGGACCAAGCGAGCATGGACGTGAAATCCGAGGGGGGAGGTGTCTGCGTGTGCGCATTAACAAAGCATCCAGAAACGAAATATTACCTACATAGAAGCCTTCATCAAGGTCATCGTCCTCAGAATCGGAACTTGTTGAAGAAGTTTCAGCATCTCGTTCTCCCCACCATCGAAGAGGTAGGTCCAAGGCTTTTGAAACGCTATGATAAAGGTCCCTTCGGCGGTCCCTGCGTTTCAGCTGTTCATCGAGGGCCCGCCGTCTTTGCTCCATCCTACCGCCCGTCCAGCCTTCACACCTCATGGACTCTTCAAGTAATAAAGCGATATCCTCACGACCGGGAAGAAGGGTATGAGCAGTGACGATATCAAGCGGTGTTAACTGTCGTTTTGTCACCGAGAATGGTGAGCAACCGTGGGTCATTAAATACGACACCAAGCTTGGTGGTGCCAATATAGCGGCATGGTGGAGAGGAGTCCATCCGGCTGGCAAAGGTTTAAGTGATCGTACACTGTTTCAGTGAGGCTACACACCGTTATCTGCGTTTGAGACATCGGCACCCTGAGCGATGAGGAGACGGACACATTCTTCACGTTCGACCTCTCTATCTGACTCTGATCCAAACCCTTGTATGGCTAGGCTGATCAGCCCGAGTCCATCCTCGTCGCGTGTATTAAGGTCTACATATGGCTGAGCTTGGCGATCGGTAAGGATGTACTGCAGGAGCGCGAGATCACCAAACAGACAGGCGCGTGATAGGCAATGACAGACAAGAATGGTCTTCTGCGAGGGGTCAAGACCAGAGTGAGGGGACAATAGGTGTGCGATTTGACCTGGACTAGGGTACAAAGGATGCAGGTCTGGTTCGGGGGTAAAGTCCACGGAGCCTAGCACTACACTGGAAGGGTCCATTTTCGGCGGACTTGTGGTTAGGGCAGTTGTCTTGAAGATGGGCTACCAAGCCAGACGAAAGTCAATGGAGTGGTTGAAGGCGGTCAGCTAAGCGGCAATACGCTATTCCGATGTTTCAGTCCGGACGGTAAGAAATGAGCACTTTACTAGCAGCTATGAATCAAACGGGCTGACGTTGAAGGAGCAAATATACCTGGCGAGCAAACGATGTGTGCGAAGATATGAGTGTTTCATATACACATGAGTACTCGAGACTGAACTATCTCGTAACAGTACCCATTCTACTTCGTTCGAAACAGTATGTTGTCTACAAACCAACGCATTGAGCTCGCGGACGGTAGAAAGGGCGACTCTGACGGCCCAAGCGACGACCCCCGACTCTCAGATTCTTCCGAGGGAGAGGAAGCCAGCCATTTCGATCAAGAGAGCTCACGAAACACAGATGATGATGAGATTGGGCAGCGAACCAAATCAAAGAAAACGATGAAGCGCAAGAGGCGGGCTACGGAACCTTCACATTTTGGCGCGACGCTGCAGGCCCTCCTTAACACGGATGCGCCTTCAGGTCTTCCTCTCTCCCTCAAGCCCTCCGTTGCACAACAAAGAAACGAAGCCAGGCTAGAGATAGAGGCAAGGAAGGTAATCCAAACAGAACGCAAAGGAAAAGAGGAAAGAGGCAGAATCAGAGATGTGATTGGAGGTTGGGGCGGCGAAAGCGAGCGATCTTTGCGAAAAGTCGCGCAAAGAGGTGGTGCGTCGAACTGCCATTCGCACCGAGAACCGTGGTGACTATGCTCACTCGTTCTTGCAGTGGTAAAGCTCTTCAACACCATCCAACAGTCTCAACTAGCGGCCGCAGCGGCCGAGGAGGAAGCCAAGGTCGCCCGTGGTACTGGAAAACCGTCGCTACCCACCCCGTCACTCAACGGAAACAAAAAGGACGGAGGAAAGAAGAAGGGTCACAAAACCAACATGTCCAAAGTGGAAAAACAGAGTATGTAAAGCTGAATTCTGATCGACTGTGTCTTATGGTTATCGACCTTCACTCCGCGTAGCGGACAAGGATACGTTCTTTGACATGATTCGATCGGGTGGACTCGTTTCGAAGGTGTGATGTCAACGTCTCCATTTCACCGGCAGAAGCTGTTCTTCTGGCTTAGGTGCTAGTGCGCGCTACCGAGATGAAACGCTGGCTATCCTATCTCTTTAGTTCGTACTTGCTATGTGCTAGTCTACTGGTACCGTACTTGACTTCCGAAAATGGGTAACTCTGATATGCCTGCCCTAAATCCAGGATGGACTTTATTTTCCTGTGCGCTCACAGCGGTCACACTCATGGTTCGTACTTTTCTATTTCGTGTCTACGGGGTGGGATACTTATGTATACCGTGTAGCCCCCGAAGATCTCGATACGCAAGGATGAGTGGGAACGTCACCTTCACGAGGTCCAAGTAACAAAACAGTGAGTGTCCTTCCTTGCTCGACCTCTACGCGATGAGAATATCAATGGGAATCTCTCTGATTTCCGAGATGAGTTTCAAAACAAATTGCATGTATTATCTGATTCGCAATTTACTTTCGGTCTGCATAATTGGAAACTGACATGGCTTTGGTTTTAGTGATCTGAACCGACTTATAATGGATTATCTGGTGATTGAAGGGTACAAGTCTGCGGCTCAAGAATTTAGCGATGAAGCGGGCATAACTCCACCCGTAGATTTTGACTCTATCGAGAGCAGGATGGTAATCCGTGAGGCACTGCAACGTGGCGACGTGGAGGAGGCAATTACCCGTGTGAATGATTTGAATCCCGAGGTAGGCTTCGTTTCCGTCATCGGACAATTCCTGGGACAGGAGAGGATTAAAGCATTTCATGCACCACTCTCAGACTCGAAAGTCGGTGATGAGACTTGACATTAAAACTTCAGTCTTCAATATGATCTATCTTCCCTTTGACAACATGTGGATTAACGGGGTTTACTGAATCAATGAATGATTTCTCTAGATATTGGACACGAATCCTTCGCTGTATTTCCACCTTCAGCAGCAAAAGCTCATTGAATACATACGCCACGGACATATTGCGGAGGCGTTGCAGTTTGCTCAAGACGAACTAGCACCGCGGGGAGAGGAGAACCCCGAGTTTCTTGCTGAGCTGGAGCGAACGATGGCACTGTTGGCTTTTGATTCGTCGACGTCGGCGCCATCGGCAATCACGGACTTGCTGTCTCCGGCACAACGGATGAAGACGGCCGGAGAAGTGAACGCAGCCATTCTGGATAGTTTTAGCCAGGGCAAAGAGGTGAAGCTCGTGCAGCTTCTAAAGCTTCTCTGTTGGGGGGAGAGCATGTTGAGCGAACGTGCCGATTTTCCAAAGGTAACATGATGTGGATTCCCGGACATATGTGAGAGGCATGCTAAAGGAGTTGAACAGGTAGAGATGCACGAGCGGATATCGTCGGATGAAGGTGGAGTGGAAACGAGCAGAATGCGCGAGTAATGGAGAGCACACGGCACATTAAATCGACCGTGCCGGTACACCTCGCTTGTAAAAGTCACGTGTGAATGTGGGAGTAGTCAGTCGCCAATTTTGGAAGTGACATTGCCATCTTTGATTATGTCAGCCACTCGCCTCCTGCACCTTCCAACGGCTCTATCACTTGGCCGACTGGTCGCGCATACATTCAGCATCGTTGCACCGGGCTATTTCTCTCTCGCACTTTCATTCATTCTTCCTTCTCCTCTTCCTCCTCCTCCTCCCTTCTTCTCTTCCACCTCATCACCCTTTTTCTTTCCAACAACCTCCCCCCCCAAAGTCGATCAGACGGCGTTGACAACGCGTGCATGCCGTCCCATACCATGTCTGAGGACACAAAGTCAAGCACCCACAAGGCCCGTCGGGTTCTCGTCCTCGCAAATCCCGATCCAGGGGACTCCAGCAGCAGTGATGACGGTCGCCGCAGACGACCCCACCCGCACCCGCAGCCTTCCCAATCGTCCACCCATCAGTCCTCTTCATCGATACTTCCCTCCTCTCCATATCGCCCCCACGCCAAGGTTGCCATTCCCACCGATATTGCTCGCCATTCAAACCCCACTCTTTCTTCGCCCTCCAGCCAAAGCTCTAACGCCGTTGAATCAACCCCTCCTCCAAGTACTCCTGGCCAGGCGGTGCCCCCCGATATCGCGCCTTCTCTATATACCCACGATGACGGGTCTACCATGAATGAACGTTCCGACTTGCCACAGCCCACTCGCATTAAGATGGTTGATAAATGGAAACCCAGGAGGGGATCTTCTCAGCGTCCCAAGGAATCTGATACCTCACTCCATGTGATCTTTATCTTCCCTCTACCCCGTACATTCACTAACACTTGCTTACAGTCCCCAACACCCTCTTGCCATCTACCTAGCTTGGACAGAGTTATCATGGTTACTTACGACTGCCACGCTTTCACGGCCGTTGGTGTCACACCCGCAAATAGCGCAGCGTTTGTTTGGGAGCGGATTTTTACCGAGGTCACTTTTCTCTCTCTTTCATCCATCATGTCTATTAACTGTTCTCTAGCTTAAAATCCCAGATGAGGATCATTCTTCTGGATTTGCCATTTATCGTACACAAGTCAATCGCGCAGCTGTTGGCGAAGCATTATCCCATGATAATTTGCTGCGGTTGATCAGGGAGCAAGGAGACGGCGAAGGCAATCTCAAGTTCCTTGTATGCCATCCTCACGCGCGAGTTCATGAACCTTCATTGCCCACTTCCCCGGTCAGGCCAATTCCTCCCCCCCCATCTGTATCTGTCTTTTCTCCACTAGTGCCTCGCTCCAGGCCCTCGCAACCATCCCGCCAGGAGAGTATTTCATCAGAGGATCCTACTGGTTACGAGCCATCTACGGTGTCCGATGACTTTGATGATACAGACAATCGGAGTACACTGCGCCCTCATCATTACCTACCCAACATGCCCGGCACTTTTGCGTCGTCTTCCCCTCACAGTGTGCAATTTCACTCTCGTCAGCCTCCTTCCCCGGTGTCTGCGAGATTGCCATATTCATCAGATCGACGACGCCAGCCAGACTTGAGCTCTGGAGCAGTCATGCAACCTTCTCACTCCACTCCTACGCTGGGAGAGACTCTAGTTCCACCTCGTCGACAGACCCGTAGAGGGTCCATTGCAGAAGAGAGAGAACGGGGCCTAAGAGACAACGAACGGGCGAACGAGGCCGCGGACACTGAGTGGTCCCGTGCCTCGCTCGGTTCTTCCGTTGATAAGACGAAAACGTCTCGTGCTGGTGCCGTTGGCCCTTCCGCTTCCGATGAGGTGATCGCTCGGGAGCAAGAATCAACTCCTGTACGAAAACCATCTATCCGTTCGGCCCCACGCAAAAAAGCGCCGTCTCGCCCAGACGCTTCACCCCGACCGACCGGAGGGAAGGTCGCGCCGGTAGGCTCTTATATCCTTTGGAAGCCACCAGCCTCTGGCTCCACTCCTGGCAAATCATTACGAAACACGAAGAGCACAGAGATGCTACAGAACTTACCGCAGACTCCCCAACTTCGGTCCACTCCTAGCCGCCCACAGCTTCACGTCGCATCGAATTCTCAGCCATTCATCAGGCCATCCGAGCCATCATCAGGTTCTGCCTCTCGTCCTCTCCGCCCGCTTCCCCCTACACAGGGACAGGTGCTTGATAACACAATTGTCGAGGTAAATACACCGACCCGATCCTTCCCTCAATTACAGTCGTCGCCTCCTGCTTCGGTGAATCCCACTACCTACTTGTCGCCCACTCAAGATCCCCCTCGGTCGCATTCAGCCTCTCCTGGTCAACAACGCTTTCCGAATTCTAATGACGCCCCGAGTCATGATGCACGCGACAGGGATGTGCAACGACCTCTGCCATCTGTCCACCACCAAAGTCATTCCGTCAGTAACTCGATCTCCAAGTTTGGAGATACACCGTTTAGAGAAGATGGATTTGTTGGGAATACATTGCCCCCGTCATTGCGAGCGGGACTATATAATCCCTCTATTCGACCTCCTGCACCGGAAACCCCACCACGCAGCCCCGTTAGTGTTGCCACTTCCCGACTCAGTACATCAGCCAGCTCTAGTACCCTTACATACACATCATCTGGGGCAATCTTGGATTCCCGACAAAATTCTGCGTCTAGTGGGCAAGATACATTATCTGAATCGACTATACGTCCTGGCGAAGGAGACAAAGTCATTTGGGACTTCAGAGCCCGTGTAGCTTCACAGAGGGCATCGCAACAGCCGGACCTTTCTGTGGATACTTTTAACTCAGAAGATTATGGCACCGCGACAAATGACTTATGGATTCGGAGACCAGTCAGTCAAATTGATCGCGAGGATGACAAACTTGGCTCCAATGCGAGTCCGTTAAGCCCACGTCCCATGCTCGAAGTAGAAACGCGTACGAACAACACTCGCGGTGCACCATCCAATTACACTCCTCAAGCACAAACGCAGTCGAGATTGCGTGATCTACCTCGCGCACCTCGAGATGGACACAAGAGTACATTTGAAGAACATACGTGGGCGCATCGACCACCTCCTGAGGATGTATATGATCGCCTTGAGGATTTCTTCCCAGAACATGACCTTGACAAACCAGTTATCGAAGCAAATTCTGGGGGGACTTCACCTACTGCCGCTGATCCATCTCACGGGATCACTCTCAATGACCGAGAAAGAGTTAACAATGTCAGGGGCAAAAAATCGATCCGTATTGTTGCTGAAGAGCATAAAAAACGACTTGACCGTACATCCAGGGCCGAGTCATCGTACGGGAATTTGTTGCGCAGGAGCACGAAGTTGTGGGGCGGGCACGTGGAAGAAGTTACTACATCCCAGAAAAAACCGACCATCAGCAAGCCCTCGGCTGACGCATCATCGGGCGGTCCCAGACGTGGGTGATCAACCAAATAACACAACAGGAAACTTTCTGAGGTCTTTTTCAGCGATTTTCAAATGGGTTCGTGGCGAACTCATAGGCAAGGGCACTTACGGCCGTGTTTATCTTGCTCTGAATGCCACCACCGGAGAAATGATTGCTGTCAAGCAGGTCGAGATACCTACAACCGCTAGTGACAAGAGTGACAGCCGCCAGGCCGGTTTCGTCCAAGCACTGAAGATGGAAAGCGAAACACTGAAAGACCTGGATCATCCTAACATTGTCGCTTATCTTGGATTTGAGGAAACCCCGAACTTTCTCAGCATGTAAGTGCGCAGATTTATGTCTTTCTAACAATCACGAATGTCGCAGATTTTTGGAGTACGTTCCTGGCGGCTCCGTTGGGAGCTGCCTGCGAGATCATGGGAAGTTTGACGAGGAGGTTACGAAGTCTTTCACGACCCAAATTCTTCACGGTTTGGCTTATCTACACTCCAAGAACATTATCCACCGGGTACCGAAATCCTCACGGAATCATATTACTGTTCTAACGTAGTCCTCAGGACCTTAAAGCCGATAACATTCTCGTCGAAAAGACCGGCGTCTGCAAGATTTCCGACTTTGGAATCTCAAAGCGTGCCGATGACGATCAAGCGGCATACACTGCCATGCAAGGCACTGTGTTTTGGATGGCCCCCGAAGTCATTGGCAGTCAGAAAGGAAAGGGATATAACTCCAAAGTTGATATTTGGAGTGTGGGCTGTGTCGTATTGGAAATGTGGGCAGGCAGACGGCCCTGGCCGGACGAGGACTTCTTCACGGTGATGTTCAAGGTATGGTTGCCGTTCATTTACTTGTGTGTCGTAATCAAGACAACAATTAGGTCTCTCATGAAGGAAAATCGCCGCCCATCCCTTCTGATGTGATTCTGTCTGTCCTTGCTGTGGACTTCAAGGATAGGTGTTTTGCGGTGTAAGCGTTATCCCTACTGATGTTTGTTCGATGAATTTATGATACAATTTTAGGCATCCTGATGCTCGCGCGACGGCCGCAGAGCTTATCCAGCATCCTTATTTGAAGTTGCCTGAGGGCTGGGTTTTCAATGACTTCAAGTAGGCAGTCAAGATATACAGGGACGCGAGACATTCCATTTCTATCCCATACATCTACTTTCTGCATTTGTCGCATCAAAGCTTTTCAACATTCCAAGGTCGTCACGTGTTTCATATGTGCTTTTATAATGTTTGTACCGTGTGCATCACGGATCGGTGACGAGGTGTAGTAGCGCTGGTACGTGAATATGAAAAATCGTTGCGAAACGTGCTCTGTTAATAGCCCTGGTGTTGGTTATTCCACAAAGTAAGGAAGACTGATAGTTTTACCACTCAGCCGTAGTTCATGCCCGAGTGAATCGACTTTGTAGGGAGGTGATCTGGACAGATAAAGCTTTCTAAAGCATGCAGGCACACACCGATATGAACCCACACGTTCAAATTAAACTTGACAACGTACCTTTTCATCATAATCGAACCATTCACCGTCCTCGAATTCGAAGCTGTCAAAGATCGTGCCAGAATCGATGCCTTTGCATGTCCACTTCCCCCTCTGTGTTTTGTGAGCCTGTCATTATGTCAACGCATCCCAAAGTACCTACCGGGTCAAATTCGATAAATTCGAGGCCACGACATTCTACAACAAGGAGGCGGGAGAACGACCCCAAACGGTCCGCCGTGTACGGGGAAACAGGAAACTTGGTATCGAACTTGGCAGAGTTTTCATGCTTGCAATTTGAGCAACGCCATATCCAGTTTGCGGTTCCGTGTCTACCCCCGCTGACTTGGCGCTCTTCCTTGGAGGTACTCGGGTTAGTTGGGAGAGTCAAAGCAGAAAAATGGATTCCTTCACGACGCGATTAAGAGATACGAGCTTGGGGTGTACTTCACGGCAGGATGTGCATGTAACCTATGCGATTGGAAAATAAAGCTGCAACCTCAGCTCGGTGGTACCAAAATTACCTTGAAAAAGTACTCAAAGTCATCCGTGGCAGGTCGGAGATCAGTGACATTTTCTAGGTCGGCTTTGATTTCTAGATTTAAAAACTGGCAAATGGTTGATCATGCAGAGCGGGTCGACATGTCGCCGGAACCCACCACCATGTTGATAAGATGATCGAGACTTGGACGAGTTTGCACTTGTTTGGCAAGAATATGTAGAGTTGCACTACGTTTTTGGAACTGGACAACCACAACATGCGGTTTCCACTGCGATGTCCCCGAACTACTTATTCGCTACAGGCACCCCGACAATTTCACTGCGCGCCTCGCATCATGGCACGGCGCGACGTAGAAAAAAAGATGCCATTGCCACGCGATTTGGTAGAGTTCGATATCGAGGAAGACTTTCCAGAGTTCTCGGGAGATGACGTACCGTCTGGTGCACACATTGCATTGCATCAGCAGCGGCAGGTTGCGTACTATCTGCGTCTCATTGAGAACGAAATGCCTAAGTTTGTCGGTAAGTAGCGCTAGTCTATACGTCTCGGAAATACATGTCGAGTGCGTTTGCAGCTTTTCGCAAACGGTTCGTGCCACCTAGTGCGGACACGCCCCTGGTCGTTCGGTCTGTGGATTTTGCTGGGGAAGAACATCCGCTCACGGCAAAGCGGACGGTCGTCGTGCCAGTCGCGGAATTGCCTTTGCAAGGCGATCTGGCCATTCATAGGATAATGCTACTTGCTGGTGCACGATGGACCCCCGACCCACCGAAAAACGCAGGCGTTCCGGCAGAGGCGGAGCAAGGAAGGCATGGGTACATCAAGATTGCATGCGAAGACTTCCCTCAGCCAGCCATGAACCTGAAGTGGATCAGTGATACGATTGACGAACTCATCTCTGCTGCAAACGTGCGTGGTAATCTGTTTGTCACTGTTGGAGACTCGTTGAGGTGACATTGTAGGTTGCAAAGCCAACACACTACGAGACCCTTCCGGTGGATACGAGGCATATTGAAGCAAAAGCGAAGAAAGCGAAGAAGGGTGACCATGCACGGAGGCGAATGAGTCGACCGAGTCTGAAGGATTTCCCAAAGGAATGGCTTCCTCGTGTACCGTTGCTATCGGCCGAAGTTGTACCTTCTACTCACTAGTAGGAGACTATAATTACACATTACCACCGTATTATCGATTCCGGGTCACGCGCCACGAGTCAGCTTATCGTGCGATGAAACCGTGCTAGGACCTCAACTACTGACTAACACGACAGACAGTGCGATGCCGAACACGATTCGGGGCTCTGTGGTACAGACGTGTACTGCGTCGTTCAACCTGGCAGACACGCTCGAAAAGTTTGAAAAACTGACGAGGCTGGCAAGAGAACGAGATGAGAGCCAGCTGGTGGTGTTTCCGGAAGCATTGTGAGTTGTTTCTTTGGGTGGACAAACGGTGGTAGGTGATGGGTTTTTGCAGCATCGGAGGATATCCGAAAATGTCAACATTTGGATGCGTGGTGGGGGAGCGCAGTGCTGAAGGACGAGAGGAATTCGTACGATACTACAAGTCGGCGATCGAGATACCGTCGGAGGCCATCACGCGGATCGAAGGGGTCAGTAAAGACACTGGGGTGTTTGTTGTGATGGGGGTGATTGAGCGCGACGGAGGGACGCTGTACTGCACGGTGATCTTTGTTGACCCAGTTGAGGGACTGGTTGGGAAACACCGGAAGCTGATGCCGACTGGGAGTGAGAGGCTGATCTGGGGGCAGGGAGACGGGAGCACGCTACCCGTGGTGGAGAAGACGTTTTCATCAGCAGGAACGGAGGGGGTGACGGCCAAGATATCTGCGGCGATCTGCTGGTGGGTTCGATTTGCGTGGCAGAGCGGACGCGGCTAATGCAGGTGCAGGGAAAATTACATGCCACTGTGTGAGTGAAAGTGACGGGGCTACATGCAGGAGTGGCTGAGATGTGTTTCTGTGGGACAGTGAGAACGCACTATTATTCACTGGGGAGTCAGATTTACTGTGCGCCGACTGTGGATCAGCGAGAGGTGTGGACCAACTCGATGGTTCACATTGCGGTGGAGGGGCGGTGCTTTGTCTTGTCGGCGTGCCAGTTTGCGACGGAGAGGGACTACCCAGAAGGGCACGGGGACAAGATCATGATCAATGGGGGGAGTATGATCGTGAGTCCGCTCGGGAAGGTGCTCGCGGGGCCGACCAGGAGAGCAGAGGACATTCTGACCGCCGAGTTGGATCTGGACGATGTGATCAGGGGCAAGTTTGACCTGGACAGCGTCGGACACTATGCACGACCGGACGGTAGGTGGACCGTGCAGATGATCGACCGTGGACAAGGCTGACGGTCCAAGCAGTGTTTAGGATGTCGGTGGTAAAGACGCTTTGATCTTATTGTCCAAGTCGGTGTACATATATAAAGAAAGGAAAGGGAGAGTCCGAGAGACTACACAAGATGGCGAGTCAACACACTGCAGACGCGCGGACAGCGCTCATGGCCGCATACATTGCACGACGAGGCACCGAACCGCAGGCGGGGGGCACCAGGGACGTGGAGGAGAGACCGTCACAAGATGTGTTTGGGTCGCGGGGACGAACGATCTACAACCATCATGAGGACAAGAGCGGTGCGCTGCGCGAGCTAGAGCGCATCGAGCGGGAAGAGGAGGGGCGGGCTACACGATACTGGGAGGGGCGCGTGATGGCCGAGCGGGGCGAGCAAGCACCGAGCTCGAGCTCGACGTCGGGCGCGGCATCGACGGCGGATGCGCTGTTTGCTTTGTATATCCATATTTGAGCGCCACCGAGTACAAATAAAGCGCAACATCGCGGGTTTCGTTTCGTTTCGATCCCCTCCAAAAAAAAAACCTTCGTCGTCGCCTTCGTCGTCGTCGTCGTCGTCCATGGCTGACTCGTACGCTTCCCCCAATGGCTACCCAAGCGGTGCCAGTCCCGCCCTTCAGAACAACAACAACAACGCATCAGGCGTCACCCCAGTCATCAGAAAGAAGCTCATGGGCTACGTCGGTTTCGCAAATCTTCCTAACCAGGTTCATAGGAAGAGCGTTCGCAAGGGTTTCCAATTCACCGCCATGGTCGTCGGTCGGTTTCTTCCCTCTCTTTCCTCTTTCCTCCTCGCTCACACCCCAAAGGCGAGTCCGGCCTCGGAAAGTCCACCCTCATCAACACCCTCTTCAACACGCCTCTCTACCCCCCCAAGCAGCCTCTCCCTCCCTCGACCGAGCGTCCAAAGACGGTCGCTATCGAGAGCATTGGTGCAGGTACCTTTCTCCCCTTCTTGCTCTCTCCCTCTTCTCACCCACCTTTTTCAGACATCGAAGAGAACGGCGTCCGTCTCCATCTCACCGTGGTAGACACACCCGGCTTTGGCGACTTTGTCAACAACGATGACAGGTACGTCTGTCTTGTTGTCCGTCATCCCCTCCTTGACACCTGTCAGTTGGAGACCCATCCTCGACAACATCGAGTCGCGTTTCGACTCTTACTTGGAGCAGGAGAACCGCGTCAATCGTCTGAAGATTATCGACAACCGTGTCCACGCTTGCCTCTACTTCATTCAGCCCACCGGTCACTCGTTCGTATCCTCTCTTCGTTTCGCCGTCCCTAGCTCATCCCTCTTTTTAGTCTTAAGCAAATCGACATCGAGTTCATGCGTCGACTACATACTCGCGTCAACCTTATTCCTATCATCGCAAAGGCTGACACGATGACCGACGAAGAGATTGCCGACTTCAAGGCCCGAGTATGTTCTGTTCCTTTGTCCTCTTTTCCATCTTCTCACACCTGTTCTAGATTCTTGCCGACATTGCTCATCACAAGATTCAGATTTTCCAGGCGCCCACTTATGAGAATGAAGACGAGGAGACGATTGCAGAAGCAGAGGAAATCGCCAGCAAGATCCCTTTTGCTGTCGTTGGTTCAGATCACGTCGTCCAGACGCCAGACGGCCGTCAGGTTCGCGGTCGTGCATATCCTTGGGGTGTTATAGAAGTCGACAATGAAGAGCACTGCGACTTTGTCAAGCTTCGCCAGATGCTGGTCCGCACATACATGGAGGAGCTCAGAGAATATACGAATGATGTTCTTTACGAAAACTGGAGAACGGAGAAGCTCCTCAGCATGGGTGTAGCCCAGGACTCGAGCGTTTTCCGCGAGGTCAAGTCAGTCACCCATTCCTTTTTTTTTTTTTTTTGTTCCGCCATGGTCCCTAATCCTTCATGATAGCCCCTCGGCAAAGATGCAGGAGGAGCGAATTCTGCACGAGGCGAAACTCTCCAAGATGGAGGCCGAGATGAAGATGGTCTTCCAACAAAAGGTTCAAGAAAAGGAATCCAAGTTGAAGCAGTCCGAGGAGGAGCTCTACGCTCGGCACAAGGAGATGAAAGAAGCCCTCGACAAGCAACGTGCCGACCTGGAGGACAAGAAGCGGAGGATCGAGAGCGGCCGGCCACTCACACCGGAGAAGAACGCGGTCAGTACATTCAGCGTCCGTTTACATCAGCCTGCTTACTTGTTCCGCTCAGACCAAGAATCGTCGCTTCCTCCGGTAAAGAATTTGACCGTGTACGTGGGTGGTCTGGTCTCTTGCCTTGTTACAGTACGTCGGTGGTCGTGCGTTTTTACTATCTTCACTTTGGCCCGCGCCGCTTCTAGTTGCCGTTTAGTTCTCTTGCTACCGTACATTGTCGTCTTTGCTTCCCGCTCGTTACATCGCCCCTCTGGAACACTTTCCACACTCGTTTGAACTGACATTCGGGCTTGGCTACCATCTCTCTCTTCTAGTATGATACTCTCTCGCTGTCCTTGATGGAAACCTGCAGGATTCCCTGGGATGTCTTGGGGACGATTGGATTGTGTCTTCGTTTTCCGTTGTCTTTGGTTATTCTGCAGCGACACGCAATATACCCTATATGCTGTGTTGCCACTATGTCAACAGCGATAAACACTGATAATGATGCCTTCAATGTATGCGCATACGTCGAGCTCATCGACGACCACGACGAGGAGAACGACGTATTTTGCTCATGGACGGCATTCAGCCCCTGTTGTCCGCATTGGATGTCTTTACGCGCGCACCAGACAAGGCTTCCCTGGAGAACGCGAACGCGTGGCTCCAAGAGTTTCAGCATTCTGTAAATCCACTTTCGCCCTTCGCCCACTCGTCCGACACCACATCTGACTCGCCCTCGTCCTAGCGCGACGCCTGGTCGACCTGTAATCTTCTTCTTTTCTCCCCAGAGGCACCCCCCGCTGCGAAGCTCTTTGCCGCCCAGACATTTAGATCAAAGGCTCGTTCCACACATCCATCTGTCCCTCTTCTCTCACCCATCTGCTCCAGGTCACTTATGATCTCCATCAAGTCGATGAAGCGAACCTCCTTCCGTTGCGAGATACGCTGATCACCGCTCTTGAGAGATATCACACCGGTCCCCGCAATGTGATCACTCAGCTCTGTTTGGCACTCTCTGGCCTCGCCCTGCAGCTCCCTCAGTGGGACAATGCAGTACAAACCCTGATCGAGTCGTTTGGCACCAATCCTGCGACCGTCCCCGTACTTTTGCAGTTCTTGACAGTCTTCCCCGAAGAGTTGGTCTCTAACACGAGAATCCCCGTGACGGTGCGGCAACCATCGTAATGTATACGGATTACGAACTAATCGATTTCGATTTCAAGGATGAGGAATTTCGTGCCAGGTGTACCAAACTTCTCTCCTCGAACGCCAACCAGGTGTTGGATCTACTTTCGGTATATATACAAGCATCCGGTAAGTTTATTCCTATCACAACGCCGTTTGCTTAATCTTGACTTGCATCAGGCATAACGACGACCGTGCAAAACCAAGTATTCGGGTGTCTTCGCTCCTGGCTCATTGCTGGTGAAGTTGACATGTCGGTGTTCGTTAAATCGCCTCTCTTTGGCTTTGTTTTTGGAGCCTTGACCTCCGATGAGCTGTTCGATCCTGCTGTGGACGCTCTCTGCGAGCTCATACATGAAACGCAAGAAATTGATGATAATATGTCCATCATAGAACTCATCGTTCCCCGTGTCATTGCTCTCAAAACTCAAATCGAGGAACAAAAGGATGACCCAGACAGAATCAGAGGCTTGGCGAAGGTCTTTGCGGAAGCCGGGGAGACTTATCGTCTTCTCATTTTTCGGCATACAGAGACATTTTTCCCGATCGTCGAAGCGATCGGTCTTTGTTCTGCATATCCGGACCTTGACATTGTGCCGATCACCTTTCCCTTTTGGATGCGCCTTGCTCAAACGATTGGCAAAAAGCCGTCTGTGGAACCCTTGTTCATCGAAGCCTACAAGGCACTCATGGGGGTCATTATTCGACATCTGCACTTCCCCCCCGATACTACCAGCTTGGCATCTCAGGAGGCTGACAGTTTCCGCTCCTTCAGGCACGTCATGGGTGACACCCTGAAAGACTGTTGTCTGGTCCTAGGCGCGGATACTTGCCTGTTATCAGCATACAATCTCATCACCCTAGCACTCTCTCGTGGTCCTCAATCGACCTCATGGCAGGAAATCGAGGCACCATTATTTGCTATGCGTTCGATGGGTGCTGAAGTCGACATTACTGATGAAACCGCGGTTCCGAAGATCATGGACCTTATCCCGTCTCTTCCTGGCCATCCCAGAATTCGCTACGCTGCGTTACTCATTATCTCGCGCTACACGGAATGGATTAATCGTCACCCAAACTATATTTCTTTTCAGCTGCAGTATATCTCCACAGGATTTGAAGACCCTGACACGGAAGTGAGCGCAGCCGCCGGTCAGGCCCTCAAATATCTTTGTCAAGATTGTAAACAGGTAACGTCTCTGAGCATCCATTCTCGACCACGTTTCAATTCCCGTACAGCATCTCATAGACTTTCTTCCCACCCTTCACACCTTCCTTAAAACCACCGGAACCAAGTTAATTCAGGACGACCGGCGGCAAGTCTATGAAGCTATTGCATATGTCATTTCTGCAATGCCGATGGAGAAAGCAGCGGAATCTCTTCGATCCTTTTCCTTTGATATTCTATCTCAGATTCATTCTATCACGGGAAAGACTACACCAGTTACGAAACAAGAATTGAAGGAGATTGGTTGTAAGCCAGCGGCGCATCCGCTTTGAACGACCACTCATGAAGCTTGTGCAGATGGTCTAGAAAATTTGGAAGCAATGTTGCATGTAATTGGCCCATTCGGTGACCAGTTGCCTGCAGCATGTCAGAATACATGCCAGGAGGTCTGGTCCATATTCGACAGGTTCATCACCAAGTTCGCTTTTGACTATGACACTGCCGAGCGCACTACACGGGTTCTCCGACACGGCGTCACATTGTTTGGGCAATCGACTCTCCAGGTCGCACCCGCTGTTCTGTCGTGCATGGTTACGTCTTTCGAAACTACCGGTTTCTCAGCCTTTTTGTGGATCGCAGGAAAACTTGTAGGAAGGTTTGGCCGAGATTCTGACGCGACGCTGCGAACGACCTTTTCCTCTTTGTTTGAGCGGTCAACAAACAAAATTGTTGGTCTCTTGCAGTCCAAGGCCCCAAGAGACATTCCGGATGGTAAGCGAAGCCATTTGTCTACCCTCTGATGAACCTCATATGATGGGATAGTTTTGGAAGACTACGTTCAACTGCTATTGCAACTGCTTGAAGTAGCTCCGGATGTGATGTTTCGGTCGACCGCATTCCCGCTGGCATTCCGAGCTTCCATGGCAGCCCTTACGCTCATTCACTCGGACCTTGTCTTTGCGGCGTTGGATTTGTTCCGCAATATTTTGACCCATGATTGCCTTGTTCCGTCCTCGACACAACCAGCGAAATTTGCAGTGTACACAACCTCCATCAAGGCGGTCGTGGAGAAGGAAGGATTTGAATTCGTCGGATATTTACTCAGTGGCCTCGTGGGGGACTTTCCCGAGGATTCTACTTCCATAGTCGTGTCGATCTTCCGTTCTATCGCCGTGCTCTTTTCTCCGCAGCTGTTGACGTGGCTACCGCCATTGTTGCAGCAACTCCCCACGTCTGCCGTGCCAAATGAAGCCAAGGAGCTATTCATGATAGACATGACCAAGTGAGTGCCTGAACTCTTGGTTGTGTTTCACGTCTGACTCTGTGCTCCAAGTGCTGTTAACACTGCACAATACGACAAGGTGAAGTATACGATCCTCGGTCTTCACCGAGCATCCCGCAAGGCACGAGACCGTCGGCGGGTTAGTCCGCTAGAGCAGTGATGGGATGTATGTCCTGTTGTACGAGCGTGTAATATGAGAATGTGGTAGCTAAAAATGAACAACCTTCTTTTCACTCTGCTGCGAAACGGTGAGACTTTGGCCGATCTTTTTGATTGAATAGACTCGCAGGCAAACACACCCAAACTTGGCACGGGCAGAGGTCGTGCTCACACAACCCGGCCATCTCTCTCAACCTCATCTTGGTCTCATCATGTTTCGTCGTGCTGGTCAGTCCCTCGTCGCGAGCGGTATGTATATAGCTACTCCAGTTTATTTGCGGAACCTCACCCGCAGCTTGCCCAGCCCACCGTCGGGCATTTTCTAATTCTGTAGCTCGGAAAAGCTATGCCGACTCCGTCCAGAACTTGCTCATCAACAAGGACACCAAAGTGCTCTGTCAGGGTTTCACTGGCAAGACGGTGAGCAGAGCCCGCTCGTGTAACAGGTCATTTCTCATCCTCTCCAGGGTACTTTCCACGTGAAAGAAGCCTTGGCCTACGGTACCAAGATGGTCGGTGGCGTGTCTCCCAACAAGGCGGGCCAGACACATTTAGGACTGCCAGTTTTTGGCTCGGTCCGTGAGGTACGACGGTCTTTGCATCCCGCCCGGGCTCTCAACTTAGTTCCTACAGGCTGTCCGGGAAACCAAACCGGACGCGACTGTCCTCTACGTCCCACCACCTTCGGCTGCCGATGCCATTATTGAGGCCATCGAAAATGAAATTGGTCTGATTGTGTGCATAACCGAGGGTATACCCCAACAAGACGAAATCAAGGTATGCGCAGCCACCAACCTGTAATGCAATGCATCTCTCACTGGCGTAGGTCATGAACGCACTCAAAAGCCAGTCAAAGTCGCGCCTCGTCGGACCAAATTGCCCAGGAATTATCAACCCGCTCGGCTGCAAGATGGGAATCCAACCGGGACACATTCACAAACCGGGGAAAATCGGTATGTGCTTGGCGTGCGATAACATGGATGGCGGCGATATCTTTCTATAGGCATCGTGTCCCGGTCCGGTACATTGACGTACGAGGCTGTCGCTCAGACCACCGGCGTGGGGCTCGGGCAGTCGCTGTGCGTTGGAATCGGTGGTGATCCCTTCCCGGGGACGCAGCACATCGATGTCGTTCGGGTCTTCCTTGAGGACGATGCAACCGAAGGTAGATGACCCTCTTTCTCTGCCGAATTGATATTGATGAGATCAGGCATCGTCATCATCGGGGAGATTGGTGGATCCATGGAAGAGGAAGCTGCAGAATACCTGGAAAAATACAACAAGACACGAAAGAACCCTAAACCCGTTGTCGGCTTCATTGCAGGTCGTACCGCACCACCGGGACGCCGCATGGGTCACGCTGGTGCCATCATCTCGGGTGGAAAGGGTGAGTGACATGATATCATCGGATATGAATGCATCCTCAAGTCGTTTGAACAAGGTGCCGCGTCAGACAAGGTTGCGGCGCTGCAGAAGGCAGGTGCGATTGTCACCGACAGTCCCGCAAAGATTGGTGCATCCATGCTCGAGGTTAGTCTTGTTATTTGTGGGCGTCGACACACTAACACGATGTACAGGCAATGAAGGCTGCTGGACTGGCCTAGATACCATTCGATAGTGGCTTACATAATTAGATAGACGCATCACTTCTCCGTTCAACGATGAAATATACGCCGTCGCCATCATTCTCCGAGGCGGCAGCGTACTTGTCGTCTGCCCCATCACTAACAAAGGTGTCGAATACCATAAAACTCGAGGTCGAGCAGGTCCGTTATTTGGGCGATGACAAGCTCCTGACAACCTGGGTATGCCCCGCACATTGACAGCTCTACGGATTGTACAAATACCTTGCGGTCGCGTCGATACCCCAGAGCTCGCGGCCATCGCTCTTTGATGTTACCGGGCGCGCCAAGTGGGACGCGTGGAGTAGTGCTGGAAAAAAGTACGCGACTAATAGTGCGGACGCCGAGAGGAGATACCTCGAGGTCGCTCGGGGACTTGGATGGGTACCAGGCTTGGTGGTGGTGGATACTCCTCGCGAAGAGGTAGAAGTGTGGGATGACGAATTGGGGGTGAACATATCGCTCTCGTCGACGACAGGCAAAGGAGGGATGGGTGGATCTGTCAGCGCGATGGCACTTTCAAGCAGTGACGACACAGGAGAACGGGCGTTGCACGGGTTTGCCATCCAAGGGAAAGTGGACAAAATCACTCGATTTCTCGCCGAGAACCCATCAGTGGACATCAACCAACGGGACAAATACGTATGATGGACGCTCTTTGTCGATCACTCGCGCTGATGTCTCTCAGGGCTACACAGCGCTACATCTCGCGTGCGACAGAGGCAACCTGCTAGTGGTCAAGGTACTTATCCAGCATGGCGCCGATGCGACGATCAAGGTCTGTCGTGATGGACACGGGCATCGAAAGCGCTCGAACTAGTTTGCAGGATCCTGACGACCTGACTGGGCTAGAACTGGCACAAATTGCGGGCCACGACGAGGTCTGCGCCATTCTACAGAGAGAGGTACATTAATGGTGCGTATGGCGAGTCTGTAGAGCGACTTTCTACAGCGAGCGGGGGACGGTGATCTATACAGTGCGTTGATGTGGTAGAGCCCAAGTTAAAATGGATGGATTGCAACGCTAATCAGGTCACGATGAGGGCGAGATGGTATCCATAGGGGTGGGTTGAGCAGACACGTCCGTCCGCGGTCCAAGTGCCTTTGGATGGTATTTCGAGCCGGGCGGTATGATACCTCCCTGGGAGTTCACCCGTCAACGAATGCACGCCTCGAGGCAAAAAGCGCACACACCCATTCCAACAGTCGCACCGCAGATTTACTCGGCATCGCTCCGACCCCCAACCAATGCTTTATCCTGTCCACGCTCCACTGAACCGTCTTGTGTGCTGCTCCTGGTTTCAGAGCGGGGTCGTAAATACCCAAAAGCTCTGCTGGTTTTGCATCGCGACGTTTGCGCTGATCTATGGCGACCAAGTGAAAAATCTTGTTGTGCTTGCGGCCATGCATGGCCATGCGAATGCGGATGGGCATCTTGACAGCGCAGTCGGTCGAGTGAACTCGAAATTTCGAGCGCGTTATGATTGTGTGTCACTATTTGGTACATTTTTGTAGCGCTGACTACGAATCTGGACCAGCACTGCCCGGTATGAGCTGCGCGTACGGTAAAACACACGTCCGATATCAACAGGACACCCAAAGTCGAACTTACCATGCAGATATTGTTCCCGTTGAGGAGAGTCTGAGCAAGCAGCGTCTTTTTACGGCCATGCGGTGTCGTCTCGCTGAAAGAGCACGACTTGAGTGGTCACCCTTCCATCGGTTAGAAATGCGCGCACTATTCCGTGACATCCTCCAGCACCATGTCTAGCACCAATTCAGCGTTCGGCGAGACCGATCGTGCCAGCCGAAACCACTCACTGACGAAATCGTCAAAGCCCAAGAGTGTCCCAGTGAACTCCCGGTCGCTTTTCATGATCACCCAGATCCGTGATCCAATGCACCTGTCGATAAGCTCTGTCAAAAGGTATCAATCGTTCGTGCGCGTCGCCCTTGTTTGGCCATCAGACTTGCCCAGAGGAAGGATTTGTGAAGCCATTGTGTTGACGTGGTTGCAAGTGGTGGATGAAATCGATCAGTCGGAGACACTTTCGTGCACTAGCTCTCCTGTCTGTCTCCACAATTATCACCCCCGCTATCATTACATTCCTGTGCTATACAGTCATCCATCTACTCGTGCGGGTTACCTAGCGTCCGTTAGACGCTTCCTAATCAGGTGGCTGCCTACAATGCTCAACATGAAGCAAAGAAAAAAAAAAAAAGAAGGATCGTGTCGTGACAGAAAAAAGAGGAAGAGGAACGTCATTGACAAAATATTCGTCGCCATAGATCCGATGGAGACTGGTCACTGCTGTGCAAAGCTGAAGCCTCCTTGTGGTGCACTGATATCGGAGTGGAACTACACAGACCGTTAGTGCCGCGCGATCGAACAAAGAAAGGGATACATACTGCATAGGCACCGGATGCATCAACGGCGGGCGCACTGATGGCAGCATCTACCTCTTCCTCGTCAGGGAAGTACTTATCCATGATATTGAACGCCTTCTTGTAAATGTCCAAGTTGTCATGTGACTGAAGGTTGTGGATGGTGACCATGCCACCCGCTTCCTCAACGTAGAGAGCATACTGATTCACGGCACCAGCACCAGCTGCCTGCTTGTCGGCCTCGCCAACCTTGAGAATGTTGTCGAGGCCGTCAAGGGCGACTTGGATAATCTTGTTATCCATCATTGTGAGGAGGTCGCAAAGTGGCTTAATGCAACCCTGAGAAACGAGATAACGTATCTGCGAGGGCTCATGAAGACCGCCAGAGGTCGCGTTGGAAATCGCCCAACAAGCCTCCTTGCGAGTCTTGAAATCGGCGTTTTGAAGGATATTGATGAGAGGGGGAATAATGTTGGCATCAATAACGGCCTGAATCTGAGGAGATGATCCGGCAGTGATGTTGGAAATAGTCCAGCACGCCTCTTTCCTGATTCCTTCCTTTGGCGACGACAAGAGAGAGAGAAGGGCGGGAAGGGCGCCAGATGCAATAACTACTTGGGTCTGGAGATCATCTCCAGTGACGATGTTTCCGATGGAACGCAGAGCGGGAGTCTGAACTGCAGTCGAGCTGTGCATAAGCAGGTCCACCAGTCTCCGACACACCGCAGACTCGATCACTGCTTGGATCTTGTCGTTAGAGCCATCCGAGAGATAAGAAATAGCCCAGCAAGCATCGATCAAGATTTCATCATCCATCGAGTAAATCAATTTGGTTAGAACTGTTAGAGCAGGCGAGATCTATCGCGGAGGTTAGACAGGGACAAACAATACAAGAGTAACGATTACCAGTTCCCATTCTGGCTGGGGATTCTTCCCGCGGCAAAAGTTGCTCAAGGTCCAGGTGGCATTTCTGAGCATACTTAGTTTGTGATTTTCACTCAAGAGCGTCAACAAGGGTCGCAAAGCACCCTGTTGCAAAACATAGTCTCTACACTGCGGACTGTCTCCCGCAATGTTTCCGAGCGCCCAAACGGCCTGTTCGCGAACATCAAGTACGGGGGAGGACAAAAGATTGATGAATTCTGGAACTGCGCCGGCATTTATCACGACTTGCGTGTGCTCAGCGGTTCCAGATGCGATGTTTGTCAAAGCCCATGCGGCCTCAAACTAGAGAAGAAGTGAGGATTTCGGAGAGACGACAAACACGAGACGACATACCTGGAGCATGGACTGCCCAGTTCGTAAAAACTCGACGAAGCGAGGAACGACGCCACACTCGATGACTTTTTCGATAGGTGGGTTCTTCTCCTTGGAAAGCAATTTACGGAATTTCGTGGTCGCGTCGAGCTGGCGATCGGGATCGTCCGAGAAGACGCCCGAAATCATCTCGTCCGCAAGCTAAGCATGTGTTTGTGCGATATACGACTCGCAGGATAAGATGCACGCACCGGTGGCTCCCAGTCTCTAGCGGCGGCCTCCTCATCGGAGTCGACGGAAGAGGTTGGGAGGAAGTTTCGCCTCTTTGCGATATTCTCTTCGCGTTTCTGGCGTCTGATCTCGACCTGCTGCTCTTCACGACGACGACGAAGATCATCCTGCTTTAGGCCGCCCTTGTTTTTGTAGGCTATATGTGAACGCGTGCGTTGTGAGCGTACAAAGGTGGATGCAAATGGACCGAACGTACTAGCCCTGCGGTGTTCCATTGTGCGAGACTCCATCGTAGTGTAGAGAGAACAAGGTGTCGCGTCTCTGTTCGAAATTGTCGTTGATGTCTTATCAACCACTCATTGTCACAATCCGTGATGTCACGCTCACACTTGGTAGATACATTCAGTCCAACTACATAACGGCGTACTGCTACTAGCACTACGGGTCCTCGAATGCATACTGCCCTACAATCAGTCCATGTGCACTCTATAGTCCATTCACACTCACCTCAAACGACGCAGGTGGTTCTGCATCCCCCGTGCTCTCGTCTAGCGCGATGTGCAAGTTCCGCTCGCTTGGCGTGTGGCCATGTACAGCACTCCCGTTCGCCGTCACCTCAGCAGCCGGTGAAAGGTCGATGAACTCGGCTTCTTCGTCTGGTCGTTCATCCACCAGTATCAGGATTCCCCCTCCACCTGAAGACCGTTCCGACAACTGGTTTGAAGCGCCGTTTCCTTTTTTGCCAGCCCCAGCTGATGCTACCCTACCTCCTTTTGCACCCGCTGTGTGTAAAGAGACTTGCCGCACCGGCTGATACCGTCCGTCCGCAGGGAAGGTGATGTAGCTCAGCTGCGCTGGCGTCACACGAGAAAAGTTTGCGACCTTCTCAGAACTGGGTTCCAATGCCTTTCGTTTCGTTGAGTTTGCCTTGGATTCATCTGATCCGCTCGTAGCCACTTCCTCCACTTTCATCTCAACGTCACCCTCTCTTTTCGACTCCGCTTTTTCGTCCTGCACGGTGGTCAGAATCGCAATAAAACGACACAGATGATCCGCTCACAGTCTCCATCGCGTCAGAATCTGCTGCTGCCTTCCGCTTTTCTCTCGCCTTCACTTTTGCTGTTGTCGAAAGCACAGCAGTGGCCATTTTCGCTGCCGTCTCCCTCTTCGGTGGCGTTGCGGGTGCTGGATAGGCAAACAGACTTGGCCGCGCGTTCGAGACGAACTCAAACTTGGGCACCTGGAAAGAGGTTGGCATAGCATTTTGCACAACCGACCCACCAACCTTTAAGTCTTCACTCAGTCCAATGATGGCCGTAGGCTCAAACGCAAGGCAAGCGCAGTGCGCAAGAGGGTACCAATACCAGAACTGGCAGAATAATGCCATGCCTACAATGGCGTTCGTATTTCGACTGCCTGCCCGACTTTGTAGACTGATGGTCACATTGCGACCGCCAGCATCGATAAGTCCCTGACCAACGGCCGCTCCAAAGCGTGCCATGGGATCCTCGTGTTTGTCAGAAATAACCTTGGTATAGAGTGCTCGGGTTGATGACATTGAAGGTGACGATGTCTCTGACTGCTGTACGAGGATCATACCAAGAGCAATAAACGCCCCTTGACGGACGAAGTCCACCCCATCTTTGGTCATCGGTTCTAATATTTCGACCGCATCCTACAAAATGCTAGAGGTTCAAATTCAGGCACTCGCAAGGGTGCCTTCTCACCTGCATACCAGTGCCCGCGCATGCGATACCAAGAGCAAGAGTAGCTCCGCATCTGACATGAGGGTTGTAACTCTCGCTCAGAAGCTGAACTATCCGAGGGACTTGACTGGGTGACTTGAAAAGAAGGAACGCTAGCGACGTAACAGCTGCTCTCCGGACGTCGTCTGACGTGTCCGAAACGGCGATATGTAGCAATTGCCGAACAGCGGCGTTATTCGATGTTCCAGCATATGCTAGGGCAAGCGTGTAGACACCCCCGTATCGCAAGATAGGGTCCTGTGCAAGTGACGTTGAGAAGATATGACACAAAGTGGGAAACCAAGTACCTTTTCGGTCAATAATGATCGGATGGTCTCGTCAGCTTCTTCTTGCCGACCATAGAATACAAAGGCAAGAGCCATGGCCAAACCGCGAATAATCTTCTCGTGCTGAGTCTCGCGAGCATAAGTGATCATCTCTTCAGCACAAGTTTGGCTGGCAGAACCGAGCATCACAAGACCCATCGCATATCCTGCTGCCTCTCCAGCAACAGCAGAATCCGAAAAAAGAGTCTCTTTCAGATCATCGTATACTTCGGAGCTGCGTCCACCCATTCCAGCGATTCCAAGGCCCAAAGCGGCGCCATGTTGGACTATCTCGCCTTGTGCGTTCTTGAGAGTTTCCCGAAGATAGTTTTCAACGGTTTGGCCATTGCCACAGCCGGCGTTGATCAAGCCTAACGCATAAAGAGCCCCACCCTCCGAATACGCAGCTCCCTGGATCTGGCTCTCGGCGCCATTCTGAGGAAGGTAGGGGCCAAGAATATTCATGCCTTCCTGGAAGTACCCTTTATGGATAACCCCAAGGGCAGCAGTAGCAGAGAACTTTGCCCAGTTCGTAGCCATACCTAACCATTCAAGGTTTTCGCGTAAGAATACGTCCGAAGTTGTTCCGGCATACATGAACGCGTTTTGCAATGTGAGGGCAGTGTGGTATATTGATGAGCGAGGTTCGAGTGACTCCTAAGAGAAACGGGTTGCAAGACACGGCCAGTACTGTATAGATTGATGGTTACCTTGCTGTTCTTCAAAATCAATATGTCCACCTTGATAGTTCGTTTGAGGAACTCGAGATAAAGTTTTACAGATTCCTGTCCGCCGAGTATATCACGGAGCTGGTGAAACATGTTCTTTGTTTCCTGCTTACCAGAGTTTGTCACGAAGAGGTCACGGACACGTAGACAAGGGAAACGAACCTCGTTCCCCTCGGGCAGTTGCTTCCGGACGCCTTCCAAAAAGTCCCTTGTACCGCCCTCGGCCAAATCAAATGCGAATTGGTATGCTAATAGTCTTTCTTTGGGCACCAGTGATGTCAACAATGGCACAGTCAGAGAAGGATTGTTGAGCGTTACAAGTAGACGTGCGAGTGAGTGGATATGCGAAGACTTTGTTTTGGAAGGAGAGGGGAAAAGTGGAAGCAAAAAGTTGAGGATTTGATCACGGTATACGAGGGAGAAACCAGTGTCAAGAACGGCTTCCATCGCATAGGACAGGAGCGACACGTCGTGAGTTGTGTCATAGATCTGAGAGATTACGTCGAGGCGGTGAGACTCGAGCGCGATGCCGATTGCCTGAGGGTGTTATCATGAGGACGAGGCATCGAACGCGGAGCGAGAGCGAAATGTACCTGCCTGTACTCCCTTTCGTCAATGCAACGCTGAAAAATGGATTCTATGATAGATTGTAACCGGGGATCCATCTTGGATCCCGTGATGGGCTCCTCCAAGCGCTGAAAGATGTATCTGTCTATGGCCTTGGCTAGGTGGTGGTTGACACGGCGGAACAACGAGCAGAGATGTGGAACGTACAGATCACCGTCTCTACGTATTCCCCGGAACTGCAGTTACGAGCTTCTGTCTCAAACGCGCTTCCCGCGCCGAGAGCAAATGAGAGGGCTTCATCATATTCGCCCAAGTAATAGTAGACTTTGCTGGCGAGCAAAGCGGCAAGATCGCGAGCATTCTTTTGCAGCTGATCTGACTCATACAAAGCCTCGCTGTACACAATCGATGTGAGAAGAAGAAAGGATGAAGAAAAGCGAGAATGACGTGCATTGATGCGATATGTTCTGATATTTCTGCCCAAAACTGTGGGACAAGGGGATGCAACACAGTGATTGCATGCTGCTTGAAGGCGGGGTCTGGCTCAGATAGTAGCGCGAGTACGCCGGCAGCGGACGATTGAACTGGGACGACCATGAATGATGACAGCGTTTATGAGACGCGTCACCATCGCGCATACCGTGCCTTTCAAGCGGAGAATGTCGGAGATTCATTATATCCCGTTCCGTTTCCGACCCGAACTCGTCCTCGTCGTTGCCAGTAACGTTCACCATGTCCTTCGTCGCCCTCCGCTCCCTTCCCCGCCTCGCCCGCCCTCTCGCGACAAGCGCCTCGGCAGGCTCAGGCTCGTCGGAATACTTTGTAAAACTTAACGCTCTTCGGGAGCACGCCGCGCGTATGTACTTTGCTCTCGACCTTGCATGTGCTCACCTTCTCGCAGACACCACTGACCTCTGGCGTAAAATCAGGTATGTCATCCACATCGCGTACTATTATTTAACTCGTTTTTTTCTAGCCTCTACGTTGCATTCCCTGCCAGTATGTCTCTTCCCACTATCCTCCACCCCTCTTTCAGATCCCTTGTAGCTTTCGTCACGTGCGCATGGGTGTACAATGTCGAGTCGGAACATGCCGCCCATGAAGAGCCGTTGATAGAGGAAAACAATGGCACTCTGCCTCAGCCCCCGCCATATCCCTACCTGAACCGCAGAGTCAAGCCTTTCCCGTGGGGTAGCAACTCCCTGTTCTTTAATGCAAAAGTAAGCTTCCATGATCTTGTCTGGTCCTATTCTTCATGTTGTCTAGTTCAACAAGGATATGGACAAGGTGGATGAGTAACACGGTTTAGAATACTTAATTCCGCTCATTCTCCGTTAACTCGGGCGTCGCACATGTCTTTTTGTGACAAATTGCGCCATAGGCACCCAGGTTCGATGTTTGCACTTGACGTGAAATATGGGATCAGTTAAACAATTGCTCAATCGTCGCGGCATCACTTTAGCATGCCAACCAAGATCCCAATAAAGTATCACCTGGAGCTGTCAGTGTCATGGAATGGACTGCACATTCACATCCGCGTTTACGATTCTTCAACGCGACTCAGCCGTGCCTCCTTGATGCCTTTGCTCGCCCAATCACGCTTGCAATCACGGTGTATTGCGGACCGGCGAACGTGGTAATCACCCCGCCGTTTGCCGCCAGGGCAATGACTGGCCCGCCAACAGATGAATCACTATGCTCTCAGCCATACACCGCTATGTGGAAGCCGTTGCAACTCCTATGCACAT
>JBBPLE010000001.1:133598-159041 GCA_038089675.1 Boletales sp. KT-2023b
TATTGTGGCAAGAACAGCAGCGGCCTGAGCGCATCTGTTGTATGCGCTGCCAGCCAAGGCGAAGCTGTGGATAGGTTGAGCGACTGCTACGACCAACTGACCAGCGTCGCACCGCACCCTCCCGAGCCCATATGCACCAGGGACAACGCTATGGTGTGACTTTGTCTTAAAGAATAAGTAAAGCTCGTCACTGCGGCAGAATGGACAAGAGGTTTGAGACAGGCGATCAACTCACATTCATATCCGACCGGCCTGGGCTCGGCATGACCAAATGCCACCGGGGGTAGTTATCTAGCTGCGAATGATTGTACAGGAGTGCATGACAGCAAAGGAATATTGAGGGGTGGTTGCACTGACGAAGGAACATGCCGCAAACGCTGATTATAAGGTGCATGGAGGATGCAGCGATGGTATCTCTATTTCTACCATCACACATAATATCAATTGTTGATTGTGCACTCCTCGTCGGACAGCCTTTAGTACTTAAGTAGTTATGCCCGTCGGGGAGTTATCATGCTGTCCGAATTAGGCAAGTCTCGTAGATCGACTGGCCACACGGCGGCCAGTACGCGTGAGGGCGACCAATCTCTTCTTTGTTCCACTCGTACACCATGCCTCGTCCTATCATCTCACCTTCCGTGCTCGCCTCTGACTTTGGCCAGCTCACCGCAGAATGCAAAAGGATGATCAAAAGCGGTGCCGAATGGCTCCATATGGGTTTGCATTGCCGCATCTCTTTAGTAGGCTTCAGGCTCTGACTAGCTGTCCCCACAGATGTCATGGACGGGTATGCTTTGTCACCTCGCACTAAGCGATGCATTGATCGATATGTAGCCACTTTGTCCCCAATATCACCATGGGTTGGCTTGTCATCTTATACAGAACTGCAAAGCCATCTGATATGTAGTACTCTAGGTGCACCCGTGCTTTCGTGCGTCTCCAAAGGGGTTCCTGGAATCTTCATGGACTGTCACATGATGGTTGAGCAGCCCGAGAAGGTAATCAACCCACCGCACACTTCCCCGCAGATAGTGAATATGTATCCTAGTGGGTCAACGACATTGCCGACGCGGGAGGTTCATTGTACTGTTTTCATATCGAGGCAACTTGTAGGCAGACGCATTTTCTCACTCTTGCGCATGTCTGACACGCCGAAGCTGACGCCGTATCTCTCATCCGTTCCATCCATGCGCGCAACATGAAAGCTGGTGTTGCGATCTCACCCGATACGCCGTCCACAGCGATCACAGATGAAATTGGTGCTGCAGCCGATATGCTCTTGGTCATGACAGTTTACCCCGGTTAGTCATACGTGACCGATAGGATATGTCAAGCCCATGAAAGCCTCATTCTAGGTCGTGGTGGTCAGAAGTTTATCGAACGCTGTGTTTCAAAGGTTTCCGAGCTTCGTGCTCGATTCCCTGACAAAGATATCGAGGTGGATGGTGGTGTTGGCCCAAAGACAGTCGATGTCTGCGCTGAGGCTGGTACGTCTATGAACTTCAAGTAGACACGGTTCTGACGCTATGGTTGTCCGCAGGAAGTAACGTCATCGTGGCAGGAACTGCTATCTTCGGTGTTTCCAGCCCTGAAGACGTCATCGCACAGCTCAAAGCGAGCGTCGCCACTGCGCAAGCGAAAGCAATCACGGCTCCTTCATTGTGATGTTTCCACGCTGTACAGTTGTGGTACGGGATATTAGAATTTCAATGTATTATCGTCCTAGCAAGTTGTACTACTGCTGCGAACTGTTGATCGCATGAACTAGCTAGCATGGTCCTCAGTTAACGGATTAAATATACGACAAGGAAGGGACATCAGAAATTTGGTATATGGTGTCACAGTTCGCACTGGAGGAGGTCAGAGATTTCTAATCCAACAATAGGGGAGAATGCAAATTGTGTGCGATATGCGTAATCGTGGAAAATGTAGTGTTGAATATCTGAGTAAGTAGATTGTCGAACAAGCGAAGATGATGGGGTAGACATGGGCGGATCGTTACCATTGGAGCCATTCTCCATACATGTTTGGTCGTTCACCACGAATGTATGCTTCAAAGGTACGTTTGAGGACAGTTGCCCAGTCAAGGTCCCGTTTATCGTCCACGACTCTGTCCATCCACTCTTCGGGATCGGTATCTGGCATCGCAGCGGCACGTGCAGCTCTCTCGCCTGCTGAGAACTTCGGTCCTAAATCTGGCCAGTTGCGGGAAGGATCAAATGGTTTCCACCTAAATGAATCGGGTCAAACGGTGATATATATTTGATCATGAATGCGCCTACCAAAAGTTGTGGAAGTGATATGAATAGGCACCGCGGAAGAAGCCTTCAAAACCAAGAGCTTGTGGTGCTGCGCTATTCTGCGTAGGTGTATTGAAAAAATCGGCAAATCTGTTAACGTCGGTCAGCAAATGTCAACGACACCCACACGGTGGATTGGAACGCACTCAGTAAAGTACGGTTGAGGGGGTCGCTCACGCTGGAAAGCCTCGGTATTGAGCCATGCCGAGTCAAAAAGGGCGTCCGGAAGGCGTAAAAGGAGACCTTCGATATGTGCATCCTTTGTGTATCGAGAAACCGTCATGGGGTGGAAGTCCAAGCCATTTTTGAGAGCTGTGCGGAAGAGGAACGATCCAAGAGCAGAGTTTTTGTTCATCCGAAGTACCGCAGTGTTGTACTTCTCCAGACGTGACCACCGATATGCAAATGCACCTTTCCAACCCCACAGTTCTTCCCAGTCCCGTAAAAAGATGGTGTCTGCATCAAGGTAGATACCACCAAACCTGTGGCATAAAACGAACCGAGCCATGTCGGAGAGAATGACGGAAAGTCGGTCATAGGATGACGAAGACTTGGAGCCCGTGCGATTAAGCATGTCATCCTCGTCGGAGTTGCTAGTGGGAGATGGTTTGGGGGCGGTGGACGAGTCGGTGCTGTTGTCCGAAGAAGCCGCCAAAGAAGGTTCGGCACTCTTGGCTCGTTCAGCCGGAACATTGATAATATGACCACCAGAGTTGAAAAGCGTTTCTTTAAGCTCCCGCCATTCGTCCTTGAGTTCGGGGATACCGTCAAGCTGATCAGTAGTGTTCCAAAGCTTGAACTTGATAACGTCTTTGAACCTAGGGTGTAAAAAGGGTGCTGCCCACGGATTTGTCTTGAGTTGCTCATACATGTCATTAAGAGCCGAAGGATTGGGAACTGAGGCTGCGGGGCCAGGGTTTATCCACAACCAGAACTCTGGTCGACAGACATCAGCAACTTCCTGGTCATTTTTCAGGTGAAGGCCGAGATTCTGGGTGAACAAAAACGACAAAAGGGCGAGATATGGCTTGTCAGTGAAAGGACCAGTCCAGAACATGTGGAAAAGGCGTGAGTTTTCTGGATCGCACGGAGCCGGGAGACTAGAATAAGGAACATGCTGCAGTGTTGGGCGAAGCGGCAGAGGGGGCTCCCATTCCACCCCACGCTTCTTTGAAAGGCCAGCGTTCGGATCCTGGATACCGGCGGACTCCGCAGGACGTGGTGAAATGACGTTTGCCAACGATATTTGCGCCGGCTCGGTAAAATTCTCGCGGCCTTCCTCCATATAGACGTATTTCCATTCGTCCATCTTGCCCCTTCTCAGATGTTTACCGTTGTCGAGACCGGCACCGAGGCGGAGTACTTCGAGACAATCTCGAACGTACTGGGTATATAAGTATAAGTAGCGAAAACGACACAGACGCAATCAATTACCTTATTCTTTGAGAAATCGCAGTGATCCATGATAATATCTAAATCAGCAACGGAGCCTGGAACGGGACGCGGAGGGTATGCGACGTTTGGCGGCTGACTGTGGATGTCAAGGTAGACACGACGTGGGCCGTCCCCCCGAGTTGTCGTAGCTACAGGGCCTGGGGGTGGCCTAAACCGTGAGGGGATGGAGGGGACTTTTCGCGGAGGGAGGGCAGGATTCAGAGGTGGAGATGTGAGTCCGACCTGCTCGGGAACTAACGATATGCGTTGAAGACGGGGGAAACTGCCAGAATGATGAACGACTTACTCTCCCTCTTGCTGGGATAATGGCCACTGGTAATCTCCCACTTCCAAATGCGCTGGATGTCTTCTCTGCCAAAGACAAGGGTGGGTGGGTCCCCAAAATTGGGTGTCCACTGTTTCTCCTCGGGACCAAACTTGCGGGCAAAGGAGAAGAAGGTGCAGACGGAGGCGAGCAAGAGCAGAAAGATGATGAGTGGACCACGTCGACGGGTGAAACGCGAGATGCTGAGCTGTTGCATGCGGGTGGGATTTGGCATGAAGAGACGGAGCCTACGAGTGCGCACGCCGGGGATTGGTACGGAGACGGGCACGGTCCAGGACATGGAGCGGGAGTGTCTGTGCATCTTCTCCTGAACGGCGGAGGAGGAGTACGTTGGGAGACCGTTGGTGAGACGTGCCTTCTCCTGGAAGCCATTTGCACGCTGCGGTACAGAGAAGTAGTTGAAAGAGGCCATCAGGACGACGGCGAGGGCGACGACGCCGCTTTTTGAGGGTTTCTAACGCGGTCAAAAGCCAAGGCGTTGCAGAAAATTCTGTACTCAATACTGAGCATCGTGAGTAAACATTTCCAAGTTTGTGTATTCCGCAGTACACTCTAACCAAAATATAGGCCGACTATCATCCCCGTACATATTCGGCCGTTTGCCATGAATATACGACTCAAAAGTCCGCTTCAGTACCGTAGCCCACTCGAGATCGACCTCGCGTGGGGAACGGTCCGGGTCAGCATCAGGGCTCTGGCAGCACGTTCACCTCGGGCCAGATCAATTAAACGTGTGAGAAAGTGGGTTTTTCAAGTTACCGACAGCGCGCGCATTACCAAGAAGATAGGAGAAGAGAATGCGCCCCAAGTCGCTGAAGAACCCATCAATGCCTGTCGCGGGGTGTTGAAAAAAATTAGAAAAACTATACAGAGAAGCATCAGGAACTCGCAATCGCACAGACTCTAAGCCGGAGGCTGTGAATCCTATCTGTTCCGGCACCGGGTCGAACAACGAATTAGCCATGTCGTCTGTTGAACGGTGAAAGGATTATGCTCTTTGCATTGCTCGAATAATGACCGCTATCGATCTCTCAGCGCCAAATTTTCTGTAGCTCTTGTCTGGCAAACACTAGGGTCGAATCTCTGAAGGGCGGGCCCCAGCTTGCTTCCTCCGTGCCTAAGAACATGATAACTGCACGGACAACAAAGAGTCCGCCGAGGAAAGCACAGCAACAGGATAAGAGCGCTGTTCTGCTAAGCGAAGATGACGGTTGTCCGCGCGCGCGACTGACTATCTTTTCACGCGGAAATGGCGCGGGTGTGGAGGAAGGATGGACCATTGACCGTGGGGGGCCAGTTGTGCGTCCAGTTTTTCACGTCGGTGAGGTGGGCGTCAGGAGGGTAAACCTGTGTCGAAACAGGTGCACCGAAGGAACATCAGGACATGGCAAGGAATGTTAATGAACGATGCTTCGCCTTCTTGGATAATGACATCGGCATTAATTCTAAAGCCCGTATTGATTCAGTTCACAGCTCTACATACGAGGTAGTAAAACAGTCATTTTATGCTAATTCAGTTCGCTCCAAGGGACTGCAATTCGAGATCAGCCGGATCAGTCGGGACAGAGAGAATTCGAAGCGTGTTAGTGTGCCCGAGTCCCCCCTTCCACCCCTGAACGGCAACGATGGTCGTGCCGGTCTTGATGATGTTCAACTCCAGAGCATTTTTCAATCCGAAGCGAATGCGGTTGTCGACCTGAGCGGGAGATACGTTTACCAATCAAGTTCCTCAACAGAATCTACGGATCAGTAACTCACATCTTTCTGCCACTGGCCCTCGGGAATACCGCGTGGCTCAGGGTACCAGAATGGGTAACATCCACGGTGCAAATGGATCTGACGCGCAGTTTGCTCGTTGCGAGTCACTGAGCGGACAACACATCGATAAATAACACAGTATTCCACTCAGACCAACTTACCAGTGATAATCGGAACGAGGGGCCGGTACTTGGAGACCAAGCGAGCGGTGTTGCCGCTGGTAGATAACACAAGAATAGCGCTTGCATTCTGCTCGGAGGCCGCAGCAACCGCAGCAATCGCCACGGTTTCCACCGTCTCCGTGGGTCGAGGCTGAATCGCCTTCAATTCGCCATATAGAGGGGGGTAGCAAATGGCAGCTTCCGCAAGGAGACATGTCTCGGCCATCATGAGCACTTGAACCGTTTTCAGCTGACCGCTTTAACCGAGAGTGTAGGATACTTGCCAGACTCCACCGGATAGCTTCCTTTCGCAGTCTCTCCTGACAACATCACGCAGTCGGCTCCATCGAGTACAGCGTTGGCAACGTCGCTGACTTCTGCGCGCGTAGGCCTTGGGTTATACTATTACATTTTTAGTGATCTGATACCAAGAGAGAGTAGGCGCTCACAGTCATCGACTACGGTAAGATTAGATCAGTCTTTCCATCATAGAATGAAACAAGTAAAAGTTCACCTCGAGCATCTGAGTGGCAACAATCACAGGCTTTCCGGCGATGTTGCACTTGGAAATCATCATCTTCTGTGCCAAAAAGACTTGACTTGCAGGGATCTCGATGCCGAGGTCACCACGGGCAACCATCACACCATCGCATTCACGTAGGATCTCGTCAAAGTTTTCTACTCCCTGTTCGTTCTCGATCTTGACGATGATCTTGATGTTAGCGCCATCGGGGCCAAGGACGTGACGAATGTCCTTCACGTCCTGAGCGCGGCGAATAAATGACGCAAAGATCATATCGACGCCGTTCTTGACACCAAATTGCAGGTCCCTTTTGTCCTTCTCGGAGAGAGCCGGGAGATCGACATCCGTCTTTGGGAGATTCACACCCTTGCGGGAAGAGAGAGTTCCGTTGTTGATGGCACGGACGCGGATGTTGGTGCCATCGATGGACAGAACGAGGAGAGACAGGATACCTAAATGAGATTGATTACATGTCCAAGAATGGAATGTAAAAAATTACCGTCATCGATATAAATGAGTTTTCCAGGTGCGGTAACCTTGGGAATGTTTTTCTGTAACAAAGGTGTGGTGAGAATAGAAAAAATCTGTTCGTGAGGGAAAACACCGACGTAGTCAAGCCAGAGGTATTCGCCATCGCTGCACTCGCTGTACTTGTCATCTGTGGTAATGATGAATTCGTGGCCTGCCTTGATGCGGACCTAGACGAAGGATGAGACTTGCGGATGGCGGTGAGCAACATACACATACTTCTTGGCCGTCTTTCATCAAGCCGGTACGGATCTCAGGACCTTTCTAGACCTTGATGAGCTCAACGCACTGATCGGGCACATGTTTACATACAGTATCCAGAGCAATCGCGACGGGACGTCCGGGCTCGGCTGAAGGTATGTCTTGATTATGAGGTGCTGCACTCTAAAAAAATAGGCTCACCGGCGACCATCTTTCTAGTGTTGTCGATGACACTCTGGTGGTATTCATACGAGCCATGGGAGAAGTTCATCCGAACTGCGATGCGTCATGGTATGGTGCGATCGCACGGCCGGAAGAGGGACTGACCGACGTTGACACCCGCACGCCTCAATGCGGCAAGCTTTTCAACCGAGTTTGTGTTCGGCCCTGCAAAAACATAAGACGGGCGAAACCGCCGAGCGAGGATGCGCACCGATCGTCGCGATGATGCCGGTCTAAGAATTGGCAAACCAAAATCTACATTGGAACCATCGATCAAGGGGAACGACGCACCTTGCGAAGGAACTTGGTCTCGGAAGTTGGCTGGATCGCCTTCGTGGGGCTCAGGGTAGAGTTCCACTCGAGCTGAGAGTGGATGTTGTCGTAGATGAACATGCCTGACTTGTTGGACGGTGCGGAAAGCGATCTAAACTTTCTGCGGTGGTAAGAAGGTGAGGATCGATGTTCAGGTGCTCTGAGAGAGAGACGGATGATGGCAGACAAGGACGGGGTGATCATGACCACGTCGGTCTCGTCGACTGCCTGGGTGTATTTTGGGTGTCGTGGTAGGAAACTTACATGGTGCTTGTTGCTGTACGTCCACTCGATGGGCGCGATATTGCGGCAGTGTGCAACTTGGGACGTCGAGATGCAACCGCTTTTATCTGTCTCGTCGTGATTGGCCAAGCTTGTCCTATCAATCGCCGCCGGCTCCCAAGATTGCGGCCTTTGCGATTACACCCATTCTCTAGTTCAACACACACAGCTGCGATAACATTACGACATATATCAATCCACCACTCCGTCCTTTCCCCGCGGATGTGTACAAGCGAGTCCAACATCCCCGGCATATCCAAGGCGGTACAAGAACGAAGGGGGAACGGGAGCGAAGCGGAATGTATACGAAAAACAAGCAAATGAACAGCAACACAAGAATCGTGTCGCCCTTACAGTACCCTCAGTGTCCACCCGTGCAAACCCCCGTCGGCACTTGCTGCTGCCTGGGCAGCAGCGAGCCAACCCGGATCTGCAGTCGGTCCTCCAGGCGGTGTAAGAACATGACCAGAGGCCATCCCACTGAGATCCATCGATTGAAATACATTCTCGCAAGCAACCGTTCTTCCGGAATGGTAACCGACACCATCCGAGGCCCTAATAAATAAAATAGGCAGAGTCCTCCCTGTAATCGATGGTGGGGGAGAGCCGTTGGACGTTTGTCCGCTGCTTGTTCCAACCTGATCCCCCGTTGCTGCGCTTTCGCCGCCCGACGGCGTCGCATGAGGTCCGGTTCCTGCACCGTCGGCAGCTAAAGCGTTGGGAGAGATAACGTCCTCCTGTAATGCCTTGAGAACCTCTGAGAGTGAAGGCATCTCCACTGTTACCAGGGTGTGCAATGGTGCGTAACGCCCAGTCGGAACACTAGACGGAACACCTGGCACGCTTCCGTCATTTGGGGTTAGTTCGGACGAAGGACCTGGAATTCCACTGCCATATGAAATATTTGTAAGCGGTCCTGGTGCATGTGGTGGAAAGCAGCGTGAACGGAGAGGACCGATATTTCCAAGGTAGACTGTGAGTGGTTGTTGCGTGCGTGTTTTCGGGTCTTCATAAAAGAAGTTGGAAACCGTGAGCTCCAAGGTGTTGTTTGCCGGGCGATAATTCGGAGCAGTAAACAAAGTTGGGAATGGCGTGATAGGAAGTTCGGGTATCGAATTGTTCTGACCAAACGCATCGAAAAATGTGTATTGGAACTTGGCTGTGTATGTCCATGATTAGCAATGGTGAATATACACGTGCATTAGACACCCACAGATTCCAACGATCGTCCAACACAGATAATCATCCACTTCATCCGAGAGAACTCGGACGCCATCTTTCATCTCTTCTCTAACACGAGCTGACTGGAAGATAAGAGGGTGCGTTCCGCCTTGGGATGACACCCCGGGAGTAGACTGGTTAGCTCCCGGGGGGCCAGGGACAGGACCTGCGGCGGATAAATAATGTCTTGAGCCATCGGCATTGACCCGCTGCAATGCTATTTTTTGCATTTGACTGACGGGACCACCGTCATCGGGAGAGACCCGGCCCTTGTCTACTTTGCGGATGACGAGAGGTGATGTAGCGATATTAGAAAGGGTGTCGGATAACACCACCTCGCACCCATACGTCACGGCTTGATGGCCACCTGGTGTAATGTGAACGTGAGTACTGGGACATAATACTTTCAGGTCACGTGAAGACGTACCGTGGACTGGCGGGGCATCCTCGGGGCGACGGACGACATTTACGTTGAAAGCTGACCAGCTGACGTTACTGGCACACAATTGGGCAGAGTCAATGGTCATGTATTTGGTGCGGACCGTCTGTGAGTTGATACGGTTGAAAAGAGAAACTGGACCACCAGCGAGAATGCATGACGAGATGTTACGCGTCTTGGCAGTCTTCTTTGAGGGTTTAGATATAATTGTTACAGGAGCTGAATCAAACGACGCCCAAACACGGCCACCAGCATTATCGCCGCCGCCCTCTCCCGTGGCCGACGGAGGATCCATGATATCGAGGGATAGAGTGAAACTCTTGGCCTTGGCGGTACCGGTGACATGGAGGAACTTGAAGCTGCCAGTCATGTTGTTGTCGAGGGTGGTTTTCTGATCAAAAGAGCGGTCTCCCTGTTCAGAAACGACGGCCATGGAGAGTTGTTGTGAGCGCATCTGCCATACCGGACCTTGAATGTGGACGATAGGAGGGGGACAGAGAAAACGCTTTTCGCTGCCATACGACTTTTGGGCGACGGCGGCGTGGAGACACATTACAGTGGTCATTGGGACGAGGCGCGCAGGGTCTTGGGAGACGTGATCGCGTACAGTACGGCGAATTTTAGGATGAGGATCGCCCTGGTCCGCTTCATCTAGCTTGCGTTTGCTGGACTTGCTGCCGGAAGGCTTATCGCGGAGGACCGGTGAACAATGACGCGCGCAAGCGCTGGGAAGGGACGTACCTGAGGAAGTAGCGTGACGTGATGGGAAGTTTGGAGCTGAGGGGGAGGGGGAGGAGGGATAGCCCAGTGGTGTATAGGAGAGTCAGAGGAAAGCTGGTCCTTGTGGGACGCGGCAAGGATGGACTGCAGAGACGCGCCTGGATCGGGATTAGAAAGGATGGAGGGTGGTGCGGCGGTCATGGTGGTAAGGGAGTGGGTGACGACGCCATTGTTAGAGGGGGTTGTGGGATGCTGCTGGGACTTTACGGGGGGTATTTGCTGGGTAATATGCTCAGTTGGAGAGGACGTATTGACGAGAATGTCGAGAGGTGATGGTGAGGGGGGACGGGGGGACGAGCTCTTTGACGCAGCCTGGTGAAGGTGGGCGTCGAGGTGAGCGGCGTCGGGCATGGAGATGTGTGGGGAAGAGAAAGGATGAAATGTCCTCATAACAGTTTCCCGCCAGGGATAACGACGTTGGCTGCCAGGCTGTGGGAATCGAGAGCAAGAGGTGGGAAAAAACGAGAAAAGCCTGAGAGTCGTCGTTCAAAGTAAAAAGGCTTACAAATTTACACATCAACACGTGCCACACCGTGTGAATTTATTTCAGCCACAATCACAACAGATGCACAGCCACTTATCGACCCGTGTGACAAAACGGCAATATTTCAATATTTCTGCATTACAAATGTCCCTAAAAAAGATCTAAATTACGCGCTGGTATGCGATCGTTCAACGTTCAAATGTCAAGTAAAAATATTCGTCCATCAAGTCAATATTCGTCACGGTCTAGCTTGGAGGGTCGCGCGCTCGGCTTTGCCCAGGGAACGGCACCGTCGCATTCACGGCCGTCCGTGAGTCCCGTTTGGTCCCCCTGGGGTCTGGTCGTATCCCTAGCTCAATGTCGTGCTGATATCGTTGCCAGTCCTCCACCCTCAGCATCGACTGTCGCTTCGACGAGCTCGACGCGTTAGCACCTCCGTTGATCGCCGCGACCCTGTCGGCGCTCAGTCCGCCAGGTTTGCCCCCCTCTATCAGGCCTCGTTTACCCGATCCATCGTCCGGCTTGCGCTTCGTCTCGCGCTCCAGCTCTGCCACCTTCTCCGCCTGGCGTCTGCTCACCACCTCCCGCTCAATGGCCATCGACCGCTCCCAGCGACTCTTTGCCGCCGCAAGGTCCGCCGAGTCCTTCTCCGCCTGAGTTATGGGGTTTTGCAGCCCACGCATCTTCTGTCTATGCCTCTCCTCAAGTTCTTCAAACGTCGCCACCCGCTGTGGCTCTGCTTTTTGGGGAACCGGCGCCACGACGTTCCCACGAGGCAAAATGAATGGCGTGTTCGACGCGGCTTCCTGGGCGACGGCCTTCACAGCTCGGTTTGGGGGTAATACGATGGGGATATTAGGATTCGGCTCGGGCGAGCTCTTCGTGGGGCGGACACGGGTGAGGATGTGTGGCGTCGTATTCGCTGGCGGAGGCTCGAACACAGGTGCATGACCAGGCGGTTGTAGCAAAACAGCCGGAATATTGCTACTCAGACGGCTCTGCGACTTCTTCGTCTGCGTCCTTGGCATACTAGACAGCGCTGCTGCGATGGGTACATCTTCGTCCGATGTGTCTCTGGGTGTGCTATCGTTGCCGCTAACCTCAAGCATGCTCTCCCGCTGCTTGCGCTGGACAAGGGCATCCGTGACTGCCTGAGGCATGGGGAGTCGTTGGGGGTTGGGCATGTTGGCAGAGACGGGCGTGGTTGGAATCGGTGCGGTCACACCTGATGGTGGCTGGAGCAACTTGCGGTCACGTACGTAAGCGTCCCAATCGTCATCTTTTAACGGAACACTCGTGGGACGGCTTATGGAAGCACCTAGTGGGGGTGCATCAATCAGCTTAGACAATTCCATAGACAGTGCACGGCCACGTGGATCAGGTTGTCTCGGGGGTCGTGTGTGAGGACGAGGGGTAACAGCATTGTCGAGGTCGTAACTGAGAGTGCGGCGTGAGGTGAGCGAGACCTTTCGTGAGCGAGAATCGTCAGAGTCTGGGCCCGGTGTTTCTGTCCGCAGTGCGTCAATGGAACGTCTGATAGTCTGGATTTCGGCGAGCAGCTCCTCCTTGCGGGCGAGGTCGCTCAGCTCGGCGGAAATTTGAGCTCTCTGTGCTTCTTTGGCTTCCTTGCTGGTGTCTGGCTCCGCATCGGTGATAAAACCTGCTGGCACGTCATCTTGAATCCCGATTCCGAGATCCAAACGAGGGAGAAGCGTTCCTGCATTGTGAGGGCCTCTCGCAGTACGCTTGACTTCATCATCAGGTATCGGTGCTGCCATAAAGTCGGAGACGCCAGAAGTATGCCGAGCACGACCACCGACGAGCGTGAAAGTGGATGAGCGGCCTTCATTGGACCCAGACACAGGGAATTCTTTCATGAGAGGCGTGCCCGAGTAACCGCTGCCCGAACGAGCATGCGTTCCAAGGGATGGGTGGTCATTTTCCCACTCCTCTTTCTCTTTCGCAAGTTCCACAAACCGGTCAGACACGTTGAGTTCAGCTTCTTCGTCTCTACGGCGTTGTTCTTCGGCGATCTCTTTTAGCTTCCTCTGGAGAACACGAAGAATACGCAATTGGACCGCGCCTCCCATAAGGGCGACCGCACCAATCAGGCCAAGTTCGATTTCCATGGTCTGTGTGACAGGAAATGCAATGTGGTTGCTGGTATACTTGGGGAACAAATCACTGAATCCCAGGTTCCATACATAGAACTGGAAAACTATGTAAGCGATCATGGGAAAGTGCGACAGCAAGGTTACACACTTCCTTGAGACCAGCAGTGGTATAGCAATCGACGCCTAGCATGAAAGCTGAGGATCCAACGAAAGCAGTCGCCAAAAGCAACATGTGCCAGTGGAGCTTTGGTATCGTGCAAAGTACGAAGGCGACAACACCACACGCTAGAAGGGAGGTCAGGAGCGAAATGGAAAATGGATCCAGGTCGTACCGATGTACAAAATCCATCGTAGACCAACAGAAGGGATTAGGCCACCGTTCCTAAAACACTGTATCCAAAGACCAAACGCAAAGCCACCCCAGGCCCCGATGAAGTACTTGGTGGCCTTCCAGAAGAAGATGGTGAAGGCACCACCCATTATACCAGCTACGGCACAGGCGAGGACAAACATGCCCTGGAGCGTTTTGCTTGGAGGATTTACTGCGGGGAGAATGCCAAACTTGACGATGAGAACGAAACAAACGAGGGAGAGGGAATAAAATCCGATGAGGAAGAAGGAAGTCCTTACAGAAGGAGATTCAGCGATTGCGAGACTAGAGAGGATAGTGCACACCATCTGTTCTTATGACCCCAGAACGCGCTCGGTAAACCTGTCAAAATGAGGATAACTCCCAGAACACCGAAAGCGGGCGTGATTTCGGTAGCGAGGACGATTGGGGTCGGGGAAGGGCTAGCCGAGGATGAAGCAGTGGGAGATGGAAGGGTGCTGGTGACATTGTAGACGGTGGGAAGGACGGTGGTAAAGGAGACGGTTTGGCTGCCGGACTGGGTGACGTCTGTGGTGGTATAAGAGCTAGTTTCAAGGAAGGTGGTGATGTTCGACGAAGGGGAAGAAGATGGAGCAGCTGCGCTGGTGGTGGTGGTGATGGACGAGCCCAGCGAGGTGGCAGAGGAATCAGAGGACTGAGCTGCAACGGGGAGAAGGAAGGACGAGAAGAGAAGAAAGAGCCAGGCAAACGTGCGCATTGGAGGGAGGGGGGGGGGGAGGGGAACCCTGGGACCGAACAAGGAGGGAGAGGAAGAGCCCGGCGAGGGCGAGGCGGGACCAGTCAGCCGCACGAGTGTCTACTACTAGTTATTTGTGTAACCCAAGTTCACATCACTACGATGCTGGTTCTCCCGCAGGCACGCCGTTTCATCACCACGGGTGCTGTAATTCATATTCATTTCAGAGTCCAGTCGTTATGCCTACGCCGCACTCTGCTCGAAATGCTCCAGTCTAGTTGCGTGCAAGCCGAGTCGCGAAAAAAGTATGCCCATCTTCTTGGGCCCGTCCGCCACCACCACCTTGTTCCCCAGTCTCTCTTCCTTGCCCTCTTCGAGGATCGTGATCACCTTGCCTTGCCGCCCGAATCGCCCCACCCGTCCGGCAACGTGCAGATATGCATCACCTGACCGTCCTTCTGGCACTCCCAGCATAAAGACATGCGATAGATCCGGAAGATCAATCCCCCGCACCGTGGCAAGCGTGGCGACAATCAACACTGGATTCTCCTCCGAAGCCTCGCCTATCCCAGATAACTGAGCGCGACTGGCTTCGTCCGCCGCCAAATCGAACGGATGCGCATTGACGCCCATCTGTTGCAGTTCGAAAATAATTTTACGCACAGCCGCAGTCGCTGGTAACACTAACAGTGCGACGCGAGGCACGTCAAGAGCAAACGTGGCAGCAATCGCCTCCAACATGGCTGGATCAAACGCGAGCGGGGCATGCAACAGTGCTGTTGGATTTCATATCAATCCCTTATACATAGTCAATCAGACATCCGTCCGTACCCTTGTCGATCTCGCCCTCGAGTTCAGCATCATCTTCATCGTCGTATAAAACCACATCTTGCTCATCGTGGTCTTCCGAAACGTTTTCTGACAAGCTCGCGATATTGGGGTTATCCGGCTGCAACGGGCGAGCGCCAGCAATGTTCCTGATATCCCCCGTCTTCGATACTACCAGTACATGATGCACTGCACTCCGTCCCAATCTGTGAGCAGGCAGCGCCGAAGAGCGTTTTCTGATCAACTTCAGCACTCCTTTCCGTTTTACCCACCCAAACACGTCGAATAGCGCATTTCGCAACCTGTTTCGCAGCGTAGCACTAATCATGATTAGCTGTGGCCTGGGTGCTGGAGCGGCATGTCTTCGTTCGAGTGACTCTTGTTCAGCAGAATAACAACGGCGGTAGTTCTCGTCCCTGGGTGTGGAGTAAAGTCTGTCCAAGACTCGAACGAGATCTGGAATATGTTTCCCTAGCTTCTCTTGACGCGTACTTCTCCGTTCTTTCGGTAGTTTGTCAGGAATGCGTAACAACGCGTCCGCCTCGTCTACCACGACCGTAGAGGGCGTAGGAAGTCGACATTGGCGCTCAATAAGCTCCAACAACGCGTTGGGTGTGGTGATAAGGATGTGTGGGAGTTCATGCGTCAATGGATCCCGGTTGCACGAAGCGGATTTGATTGCTTCTTGCATGCGGATAGGAAGGCCTTGCAGCGTCGACCTGTTTACGTGGCGAACGAGAACCTGCGCGTGTTTCGTCAACGAGGATGGCGTATTCTCCTCTGCCAGGGTCATGTGGTGTATCCAATGCAGGTATTGATACGCGAGGTCCCGGTGTGGCACGATCAACAGTCCTGTGAGCGGTTTCTCTTCTTTACCCTCTTTCGTTACCGAGTTCGCTTTCTGTACTGGGAGTTTGTTTAGCAGAGCCAACATTGCGGCGAATGATCTGGGAAGGTTAGCGTTGTTAAACGCGTCCTGCTGACGGAAACACACTTTCCAGTCCCAGTGTCGTCTTGCAGCAAGACGTCTCGGTTCTTGGTCAACGCGCATATGAGCTTTCGTTGCATCGCTGTTGGTTTTTGAACGTTCGGAAACGCTGTGCGTAATAATGAGGCTACCGCAGGTCGCAAGCCAGCAGCCTCGAAAGAATCCTGATCTGCCTCAGGAAAAGAAACTTGTATTCTTCCATCGCGCGCAGTCTGCTGATTCAAATAACGGGCAATGAACGCTTTCGTGCACAAACGTCTGGCTAGAGAATGATGGAACAAAGTAAAGGACATCAAGGTCCACGTGATCCTTCAATATTAAATTAGTACATTATTCTTCTACAGGCAACGGTGGATAACAAGGTAACTGGTAATACTATCCAGAGCTGGGGCACACGCGTGAGGATGAAAGGTGGGTACCAAGAACTACTTGGAGCAGCAGGAGAAAGGCAGAAGTCTGCACCAACCACTCTCACATTGGTACGGTGCACGGAGCGGATACAGCGAGAGGATTTATGCACCATCTCCACCGTCTGCATCCTTGTTGAATGACCGTCGCTCTGAACGTAATTCTGCCTCCGTTTCCTGCTCACCACTATCCATCCTCGCGAGTTCCTATTCGTCATCACCGATAGCCTGATATGTGCTCCTGTCGTTCCGGTAAAGGACCCGACTGACCCAGCCTCTCTCCGCAGGGTTATTAACCTTGGGCCGCCCACTTGAGCCGACCGACAACCGATCAGAGGGGACCCCCGACATGAGAGAGGCACGCTCGGATTCGTAATCGAGTCTTTCCTCTGGAAAACGATTAAACCCTAGTTTCACCAATTTCGTAGCAGACCCACCTTCGCCAAATACAGCGTCCATCTCTTCCAAGGGCACGCCCATAGTTTCAGGATACACTACAGCAATGTCAGCGCAAAGGTGGAATAAAAGTAAAATCAGACCAACAAAAGTACACGAGCACAAAGCTGCATGCGCAGTAAAAACCATGCATTGGGTATAATCTCCACGTAATAGCCTCCTGCAAGTAAGGCGTTGTTTCACCAACGATAAAGTTGAAAGCCCTGAAGTGTGGAATTAGTCAATTAACACGTAAACTCCGAGGCACTGACCAGTTTGTTGCAGTAGAGATTGAAACACCTTTAGATCGGAAAGTCAAGGGCATGATCTAAAACAATCACATTCAACACCCGAATGGCAGAGTCATTTCATGGACTCACTTCAGGGGGATAAAGCCATGGGATCGGTCCCCAGCTTCAAAAAATGAACCTAAACCCGGACGCACAGGAAAAAAAACATACCTGTACCCGAACGCAGCGTTAAAGATAATCACGCAAATCACAACCGCCTGGGGTGTCTCCGGAATATCGACGTACATCCACCACCCCGTAAGGCCAAGAGCAACGCCCATCTAGTAATAATTATGAGAGATCTTGAAACCATGCTCAAGTTGACAGTGCGCACAATGACAGCGCCAGAGAGAAGGATGGCCCGACGACCCCAACGGTCTACCAAGTACCACCTGAGAGCTGATGGTTAGCGATGTGGTGACACCACGAACGACTGACGTACGTGGGAATTGTGCTAAGGATATAAATGATGGCGTTGATGCCCGTCATAAGAACAGCATCACGTCCAAGCCATCCAGCCTCTAGGAAATACGTCGGTCATGACTTGCTAGAAATATAATTTAACTGTACCTTCGAATACCGAAGCTAATTTACGGCATCAGTAGGAACTTTGGCGACAGGTTACGTGGAGACTCACGCGCATAATAGGAAATCACTACCAACGAATACGTTTTTTTAGAGATGGGCGGCTCAAAACGACGACAACATACCGTTAATCCCATTCTTGCGAGTCATAAGGTCAATCGTAATGCATGGTAAGAGAATGTGACATACCAGTTGAGCAAAAGCTTGAGAAGACATCGCAAGCAAGACCCGGCGCTTGTACTTTCTCCACATGGTTGCATACGAGCGACCCTCGCCAAGTTCACGCTTACGAGCGTTGAATTGCGGTATCAATGGGGGAAAAACACCAGTTCACTTACTTCGGAGACGACTTTTTCTTTGATTTCTTGGAATTCTGCCTGTGCGATTACGTCGTTGGGATTACCACCATGCAGATCCACAATAACGCGCATTCCAGCCTCATCTTGATCGGTGTCAATCAACCAACTAAGAGTAGCGTCAGCATTAGAGGTTGCATACAGAATGTTTCCGAACCGTGGACTCTCTGGCATCATAAGACTACCGACAGTAAGAATGCCTCCTATAATGCATTGAATAAAGAGGGGTATCCGCCAAGAAAGGTGGGAGTCGATGAAAGAGCAAAAATAGTCTGTCCACTAAAAACAAGGACGTCAGCGGTGAAGGACATTGTCGGGGGTACCGGAGACCTACGACGGAAGTCGCATAACCGGCAATGTTGCCTGTGAACTCCATGCAAGCAAGAGCTCCTCTCTGTATGGGGATTAAGTTGCAGTTCGAAATGCACAGAAAATGACGTACATGATTTGGGGGAGAGATTTCACTCTGATATATGGGAACGATTGTGCTAGGAATTGCGGATGCTGAGCGCGAACGGAGAATTTTTGTCAAGGCTACTTACGATAGCAAGCCAACACCGAAGCCACTGATGACACGACCGACCATCATGACGTAGAAACCAGTAGTGAATGTCTGAACGGCGCCTCCAATAGAGAAGACGAGAGCCCCCACGAAAAGAGTCCCCTTGCGGCCGATGACATCGCCGACGCGGCCAGCAGCGATGGAGGTGACTTGGCAAAGTGAGGGGAGAAAGAGAGGAGGGTAGATAAGAGTGCGTACCTAATGCACCAAGCTCCAGGACTGCGACCATCGTTCCGACCTCTAGTGGACCTGGGGAGTTGAAAAACTGTTTAAAGTAGGGTCCGGTGATGATACCAGACATGACACTGTCAGCGGATTAGCACACGGCAGGGGAGGCGATAAACGAGGACGAATCACCCCTGATCATAACCAAACTAGAGAGCAGAACGGTGAGCGAAAAGAGGACAAGACGGGTCGACAGCACAAACGAGGAAGACGCCGAGACTGGCGAAAATGGATATGGCGTAGAGGAGAGGCTGCCCGACGAGCCTAGACCGGGAGGTGGATTGGGTTGAATCTGGCATAGTGACATTTACTGGGAGGAGATGGTGGACGAAAGAAAACAAGAAGCAGTTTTACGAGACCGAGTGGAGCTGGCCGAAAACGACTCCGAGTGGCGACGCCACTAGTACTGAACTAGCGACTTTCCTTTATCATGCCCCGCTCAGACCCCTCCTCCATCGACACCGCGTCGTACGACAGCGACGGCGACGACGACGAGTACAGACTCGCTCAGCAGGAGTGGCGCGAGAGCGTCGAGGAGCTTCAGCAGCTCGCCCTCGTCCTCCTCCTCCCATGGCTGGGCAAATTTCTCGGTCGCAAGACAAGCCATTGGCGTGCGTCCGTCTGAACCCCCTGACGGTGCCCTGCTCACCCCTTCTCCCAGTGTACGCCCGCTACCTCCGTCTCGGCCTCGGAAGGTCGTTTTTCCTAGGCGAAAGACCCTTGGTCGTGTTGTCTCTGTTATCCCGATGAGCGCTACAGATACGGTCGAGGTCCTACTCTCGTCCTCCAGCCTTTCCGTCTCTTGACCCTCCACACCAGGTTCGCCAGTCCCCCATACACTGCCCGTCCCCGGCTCATATCCTCCACCACCGCGTCCGCGTCCGTCCACGCCTCCCTCGCTATCAGTCCACGTAGCAGCACATACCATGTATCTGGTCCAACCGAGATTTTCCTCTGAACCATCTGTCTATAATACCCAAGCGCATCCTCTGTCCCTTCTGCGCCTGGGTTCTCCAGACATGCCTTGATCAACACATGATATCCTGCCCGGTTGAGTCGTATGCCCCGTCTCTTTATCTCACCCAGGACGTGGCTTTTGCACTCCTTCGCCGACCCGACGTCACGCCAGTCATGGCGGTGCAAACTCGTCAGGATACCCGTGTATGTCACTTCGTTTGGCTGCGCTTCTGGGTTCTGCTCCATCTTATGGAGAAGCTCCATCGCCGCCCGCAGTCCTTGTTCCGTGCCCTCCTCCATCTGGTGGTTGATGATTGACGTAAAGAATGCCACATTGGGTTCAATGTTCTGCTTTCGCATGAGGCTGAGAATCGCATCCGTAGCGTCTGTTCGACCAACTTTGAGCAGCGCGGAGAGCACCGTTGAAAATGTGTAAACATCCCCAACCAGGCCATCTTCTCTCATCCAGTCCAGGACATGCGAGATTGTGCGGAACTCGCCTCGTCGACCGTGATAGTTGAGCAGGCTGTTAAACGACACCACGTCGGGCCTGGGTCCTTCTTCCCGCAGTCTCTGAAATAACGCATGCGCGTCCCCTTCCCGACGATTCTTCAACAATCCGTGTATGACAGTATTATATAGTGTCAAGGCCTCTTCTGAGCTTGCTGATGAACCAGCCGAACGCCTTGTTTCGAAAAGATTCAGGCATTCCATTGCATCTTCTGGTTTGCGCGTGGTGAAGAGCACCGATATCATGGCACGGAACGTCGGTGTACTTGGTTCTATGCCCATGGATTGCATTGTATGCCATGCCTTCTCCGCATCGTTAGCTTCCCCTGTGCGTTCATACCCGACCAAAAGGGCAGTCCATGTAATCACCGTTGGTTGAACGCGGAATCGCAACATGTCGTCCCAAAGGATTTCTGCCAGGTCTCTGCAATTGCATTGTATGAAAGCGGTCAAGATCGTTGCCCAGTGGATTTCATTTAGGGCTATGGGTGTCTGTGGGGTGACACCAGCTTGACTTGGTGCAATGTACGGTTCAGGACCAGATATACCATCAATGATGGACTGATAGAATTTTTTGATGCCCTGCGCATCGCGAGTGGCAGCAAACGAGGACGCACGGGCTGTGATGAAACGTGGTTCGGCGACGTATCTTGCAACACGTAGCCTACGGACGTACTCCTCTACTTTGGTAGTCAATGACTTGCTGGGGAATGTAGAGAGGAACTCGGTTACGAGACGCGAAGAAATCGGGACAGGGCACTGTAAGTAAGCATGTAGCGCATCATGGAAGGAACCACCAATAGCATAAGCGACGACGACGGCGAGAAGGATGGGAGGGGGGTGGATGGAATGAGTGTGCGAGTGGGCTGGCAAGTCGATCACCGGCTCGTCGACATCGTGGTCCTCTTCCAAAGCGACGACGTCCGAAGAGAGAGGTTTTTCTTCCGCCGCCCGGAGTAACCGCGCGTACAGATCAAGGGTGGTGGTGTAGTCTCCACTTCGCAGGTGGGTAGCCATGTACGCAACCAAGGCGTGGGGCACCCCCTTGGTCGCAGCGTAAAATGCCATTTCCTCTGTGATTTTGCGGTCATGAGGATCCCAAGCCTGAGTCGTTTGCGGGCAGAGCGCTGCCAGCAACTCCGAGTGCATGCGTAACTGAGGTCCAAATAATGGTAGGAGGCCCTTGTCCCGTAAGTACACCCAGTGGTCCCAGACACGCCGTGTGTCATGCGCTGAGAGAGCATGTCGAAGTTGCACGAGACACTGGTTGAAAAGCAAAATATCTGTGTCTGGGACATCCGGCTGGGCGAGCTGCCCGTGCTGCTCCTTGATAAGTAGTGAGCCCGTTACCGGGGACCGTCTCCCCGCGTCGCGTGCGGCGGCGAGGATGCTGGCGGGCCTAAAACCGAATGCACGAGGCGCAAGGAAGTCGAGGAGATGGACGTTGCGAATTGACCTGCGGAGCATCGACACGGTGTAAACGAACGTTATGATGTTTGTTAATTTTCTAATAGTAATACATACAACTTACCAGCGACCGTCACGATGGGCCACGGAAACTCAAACAAGTTGTACATCACGCACGCTGAGCACGCTGGCGACCTCGGTCAGCACTCGGCCTCGTCATCGGGCTACAAAGCGTATGTGTCTCGCTATCGTATCCAGCTCTGTTAACCTCCAAGTATACAGCAAACAACAGGTTCCACATCCAAGAGCACAGACACCGTTTGACTGTTGTGCTCTCTCTTTTCAGCCGTTCGAGCACCCAGTATGTGCACGCAACAAGGACGGGACCGGTTTCGTCTTTGACCTTGTTAGCATTATCCCTTGGCTCAAGCAAGTCCTCCATTCTCCGTGCTGGCTTGCTATCTCACATTCTTACTTCAAGGCAACATAACAACACAAACCCGATCACCAAAGAACCTCTCTCCCCAAATGATCTCATTAAGCTCAACTACTCACGCAAGCCGTCCGGTGAAATCCACGACCCTATTTCATTCAAGCCGTTCAGCGAGCATTCCCATATCGTCGCAGTTGGAACGACCGGAAATGTATTTCTCGCCGAGAGTATCAAGGGCGGTAAGGATCTATTGGAGGACGTTAGGTTTAAAAGGTACAGCACTCCAGAAGCCTACTTCCATCGCAAATTCTGATGCAAGAACGCTAGTGACGACGTAATCACCCTCCAAAATCCTCATGGACTCCCTCCCGAATCCCCACTCACCGGAGCTGCTCTCGTCGCTATGACTGCAAAGAAAGAAGGAAAACCAAAATCTCTCGTTCCGAAAGGTGATGCCGAGGTCAAGAAATCCGTTCCGTGTAAGCAGTTATCCTGCCTTCACTGTCGCAATTTCAGACCATTTTTACAGGGAACGTTTCACCATATTCCACCGGTGCACCCGGTGCTTCGCTGACATCCACCTCCGTGGATCCCCACACGCAATCCTCTAAACTTCTTTGGGACGAGGAGGAGCTCATGTTCGAGGATATATTAAATCCTCCAAAGGGCAAGGGTAAGGAAAAGGATGTAGGCAAGCGTCGAGCTTATGTTCGAGTCATCACAAGTCTTGGCGGGTCCCTCAACTTGGAATTATATTGTGAAAAGGTTCAGTGAAGCGTTCTTATACTGCTTCCCCTACTCATTGTCGACAAGGCCCCCAAAACCTGCTACAACTTCTTGATGCTTGCTAGGGCAGGAAAATACGACAATTGTCTTTTCCACCGGTTAATTCCCGGATTCATGGTAAGGTCATCTGTTATATTGCCGTGGTGTCTATCCACCGACTTTTCTTCAGGTGCAAACTGGAGACCCAACCGGAACCGGCGCGGGGGGACAGTCATACTGGGGCACGCCTTTTCGGGATGAATATGATCTCAAAGGTGCTGCTAAACACAATGGCCGGGGTGTCGTTGCGATGGCAAACAAGGGTGCTGGTACGAATGGGTACGTGTACGTCCAGCGCGTGTTTACGAACATTAACACCCAGAATAAGGTCGCAGTGGTATGTCACATTTAAAGCGACCCCACACCTTGACAACAAGCACACCGTCTTCGGCAAACTGGTTGGTGGTGAGGAGGTTTTAGATACATTGGAAAATTTGCCTCTGAAAGAGGGAACCGAGCGGCTGGCGAAGCCGGTGCGAATAACGGAAGTTGTTATGTGCGTTCAATCCAATTGGTTCCTTTGCTTTTCATGACTGTGATCCAGCTACCAAGATCCATTTGAGACCTACAAAACTCGTCTCGCCAAGAAACTTGCTCGGCAAGCCGAGGCCTACAGTGAGGGATCAAACATTTCTCAGAAAACGCCGGGTGACGATATCAACTGGTTCGGTGTCAAGGTCGGGGTAAACGATGGGCCGTCTGGTAGTATGCCCAGCGCAAGCGTTGGAAAATACCTTGGAAATAAGAGACCGCTTGAACCGGAAAGTACAAACAATGGTCTTCAACCTGAAGATCCTAAGAAAAAGAAACGATTGGGCTTCGGGAACTTTGAAGGCTGGTAATACGAACATAGAGTAGCACCCTCGAGTCCACCTGCTGTATAGGATGATATGTAGGGTAACGGTAATGATACGCATCAACTGGGCACCGCGACTTTGCCCACAATGTCCTCGGCCTGCACTGAAGAAATGTATTCTGTCAAACGATCTCAGTAAGCATCGTGGTAGGAAAGCAGGCAGTGCTCACCTTCTGTGTCATGGACAACAGGTCGTTCCTTGGGTACTGCCGGTAGCTCTCGTTGGGCTGGTTCCTCCAACTATACTTTTTAGATGACACGACCGTCCAAGCAGATCAACAAAACTTACAATTGCAGTCTGAAGCTCCAGAAGCTCCGCCTGAACGGTATCCTCCTCTTCTAGAGACAGCTGGTTTGCCAAGAGGTTGCCAATTTCCTGTGAAAATACAGTAAGAGATAACGAACGTGCTCTGCCGAGTCCAGGCGGCGTACTCGCTGATATTCCCTGGCTTCATGTGTCTCTTCCATCAACCTTTCGACGCTCTCTAGGCTCATCTCGCGATGGATCTCCTTGAGTACCTCATTCCCTTGTTTCAAGCCATGCAGGACAGAAACCTCGACCAAAGAGAACTCGATTGTAGATACCTGTGCAAGGGTATTGTAGGAAAAACGGCGGAACGACGTGTTAGACCGACCAGTTGTTCCAATGCTGCAAGTTGATCGTCCGTCTTTGAGAGAAGGCTTTGCTGGTACTTTCTTCTTCTCAGCGCTATGATAGCTCGGTCTTTGTCGCCTGCGGCAAGGTGTGACTTGGCAATGACCTGTTCGCGCTGGAGTACGACTTGTATCTAGCCATTTGTGAGATGGATGCCGGAATGGACACGTCGGACCGACCCTTTTCTGATATTGTTTCAGCTTGTCACGCTGTAGTTTGAGACTGAAGGGGTGGTTGAGCGTCTCCAGATGCGCAGACACTGGGAAGGTGCGCACTCGAGAATTGCACGATCTTGACGGGTGATCTTCGGCGTCGATTGGGTTGCTCCCATGAGCACGAGTACGAGTACGGAGTCGAACAACTTGGGTAGTGTTTCCCACCAAACTTGCTTCAGACCACGACCAGTCCTCGAGGGGGATCAGTCGCCTTCTCAGCTTTCAGAATTTCAGTGTTGGGGCAATGCTGGCTGTTGCAGTAGTGTCCATGCACACGGCGAATGTCTTCTCTACTCTTGCAGTTGCTCAAATCCCCAAGCCTCAAGCTACCCCCACTTCGACCCTTCTACCGACTCTATCATGACTATATCCGTTTCTCCAGCCCAGGTTATTTTTTTACGGTCAATGCGCACGTCTATCTCTTTACTTATGTTGCGCGACGCGAACAGGTGGCATGGCGCGAATACCCCTTCATTCACCAAAGGTAATCGGTGTTGCAACCTCGAGAGGCGACAGAGGGTAAGCTCTTGCTCAAGCACAGCAACCCTGTAGTTGAGACATCATACAGTCATCAAGAAGACTATCATGCAATCGCCGCACTGTCCTTGGATCCCGAGGGTCTTCGCCTAAGCATCAAGAAATCTCTGGGTATCGATTGGGAACCCGAGAATGCCCTAGATCCTATTGCTCGTCAGGTCGTGTTCGTAGGCCTTTATGACGGGTATGTCCATTAAACA
>JBBPLE010000001.1:159135-175498 GCA_038089675.1 Boletales sp. KT-2023b
CTTGGATCCCGAGGGTCTTCGCCTAAGCATCAAGAAATCTCTGGGTATCGATTGGGAACCCGAGAATGCCCTAGATCCTATTGCTCGTCAGGTCGTGTTCGTAGGCCTTTATGACGGGTATGTCCATTAAACAGATTCTCTTTTTTTGCCGGCGCAAAAAATTTACAGGCACGGCGGTTCCACCGTCTCTCAATACCTGCGTCAAGAGTTGCATGGCTTATTCGAGTCAGTCGACAAATCTCATATTCCCGAGCTATATCTTTGGATTAAGGATCAGGGTGGCTATTTCAAGAGATTCAGAGGTGGGGCGCTTGCACCATGGGCACACAATACCCAAAACACGCCACCTCTTGATCTGGAGGCTCGCGCCACACAGGCATTTTTTGAAGTTGGTAAGAGTGAAACGTGGCGTCCAGGACGTCAGTAGATTGATCATATATAGACAGGCTTCTTTCCATAGAGAGTGAAGCGAAGATGTGTGGGGCAACAGCCTCAGTCGCCATATTACACTCCCTAGATCATCCTGCTCGTCCCTTTTTCTCCTCTGAGAAGCTTGCGCTTACAGTGGCGCACTGCGGGTGAGTACAAGGTCTATTCTCAAACTAATAAAGTCAACTCGATTCCTAGCGACGCACGAGTCTTGTTATGTTCCAGGAAGGGTGGCTACGTACAGCCCATGACCGAAAATCATCATCCGGATTCGCGCGTTGAAGCAACTCGGCTGCGGCGCATGATGGGCTCCGCACTCATTACCGACTCTTTTGGTGAATCCCGGTTCGTAGCCGTTATCATTACGCTAGTCTAATCGCCCACGTACATTTTTAGATGGATGGGGGCACTGGCGAACACGAGAGCGTGAGTTCAGGTACACGATGCCCGAGAGTCCGCTGATCATTTTAGTTTGGGGGACCTTAAATTCAAGCCTTTTGGTGTTACACCAGAGCCTGAGGTTCGGGTAAAACTACTGGAAGGTGCGCATTGAAGTCATTCACGGTTGGCATGATTCGACTACTTTTGTTGCTTAGGTCGTGATTGGGCATCGATGGTTGTCGTCTCAGATGGCATTTCCTCGACTCTCTCTGATGACGAAATTGTCGATCTTACAAGAGACGCTCCCACTCCCAAAGCGGCGGCCGAGCACATTCTTTCCTTTGCTCAGGAGTTGGGCGCCTGGGACAATGCAACTGCAATTGTTGTACCTCTTGCAGGATGGGGGCAGATCGAAGGACCTGACAAGAGTCTCGCATTGCGAGAGTTTCGAAGACAACAAGCAGGTCAGGGTGCCTTTTGATTGCTATTATCTTTGTTGGTTGTTCATGCATTTTTTTTCGTTTAGTTGGAAATGAACGCCGCCAGCGGATGATGTAGTTGTGGAAGTTCCTTCGGTTACGCCATACATTAGTATACATCAAGACATAATCTTTGAAATGATCATTAGCCATGAGCTCCTAGATCTGTACGACGGCATGCCCATCTGCGCGAGGGTCAGAGCCTGCTGCCCAGACACGCTTGCCCGATGGATCCACTATTCTTTGAATAATCTGTCCGCGACCCATCAGTCCTCTTCCAAAACCGCTCACGGTCCTGGCATCATGGCCCATTTCTAGGATAGTGTGCTTTTATTCGTGATCCCCTCGAAACGAGCCCTGAAGTACTCACCCCTCAATTTGGCAATTGTAGCAGGATCGATGGCATCTTCAAAGTATACCTCACTGTTCACAACGCCGAATTCATCGTCTGCATCGTCATCTTGAGGAGTACCTGCGGAAATGCAGAAACGGGGTGCGTCAAGGGCAGCTTGGGCTGTAAAACCACGAAGCATATTAAGGAGAACTTGGACGTGGCCTTGAGGCTGATATGCATGGAATTCAGTGGGCAAACCAAACAGATTGACAAGCATTCCGCTCACTTGCATAAAGCCTCCCATCACTCCATACGACAAAAATAGCTCGTCGCCTCTAAGTGCCATTGCGGGGATGATAGTGTGGTATGGACGTTTGCTGCCCTAAAGAATATAGCATGAGACCAGCCTCGTTGGGGTTAACTCCCTCAGGTTTACCTGCAAGCAGTTCGGGTGTCCTTCCTTGAGGACAAACCCTGAACCTCTATTCTGGAGGGTAAATCCACAACCCTCCGGCACGGCTTCGCGGATGATAAGTTAATGCCGACTCAAACTCGGTTTGCACCGTACCTCCGGTACCAAACCCTGTTCCCAGACGCAGATGAACACAATGGCTACCCAGATCGTAGGGAGACATACCAGCGTAATTGCTTTGGATATAACTGCAGGCATTTCCCCATTGATCAGCAACTGAAAACCAGTTAGTCAAACGATATGATGTGGCATGCAAGCTCACCAGTGAAGTAAACCGTATCGGAAGAGTTCACAGGATTTCCGTGAATGACCCTGGGGTTGGTCCTCGTAGGGTCAAAGAGATGTGCACGAGAAGCGAGATATTCCTTTTGACCAGATAAATCCATGTTTACCACCAATTAAGAATATTGTAAACCTTGCTTAATAATTTGTCCACAGGGACGAAATTGAACTCGGGGTCGTTCACATAGTACTGGGTATCTTAATTTGGATCGTGTCAGCCAATATTCGAGGGGGAAATGTGGCTGAATGCGGGAGGCTCACCAGCGAACGCGAGTCTGCGAGTGAAAATAAATCAGTAAGAAGGTGGGGCAAGACAGCATCTGTACTGACCGCATAGTCTCGATCAGAGTGTGCAGGTACTCTGCAGAATTGTGTTCTAATTCTAGTAATGACTTTGTCTTGCCTTGAACTTGAATCTGCTCCAGGATACCAAGAGCAAGAAGTGCGGTGATGCCTGCACAACATTCGAGACGAGAGAAAATTCACTAGGAAATAATATCACCTTGTCCGTTTGGCGGGCACTACAGTACGAGAAACGATTCAGTGCTGGTTCGCGACGAGATTCAGCACCTTACCTCGTATACCGTAACCTCTCCAGCATATGTATACTTAATAGGCTCGACGAAAGAGGTCTTGTGGTTAGCGAGGTCCTCGAGTTCCATTACCCCACCTTTGCTCTTAATGAGATCAACGATCGCATTGGCAATGCGGCCCTTGTAAAAGCCGTCTTTTCCGTGTTCAGCGAGCGATCGAAAAGTGTTGGCAAGAGTGGGGAACTTCATGATTTGACCCGGAAGTGGAGCCTTCCCATCCAAGAGCATCTCGTCGCTATTCGGGGACGCATTTTGAATGAGCTTTTCAGAGCGCTGCCACTACAAAAAGACATCAGCCTGGACAAGTGTTGGTCCTTTACACAATCGTACAGCAAAGCTATGAATTTCTGAGACCGGGACTCTGGATGATATTTGTCGTCAGGGAAATAAAACGATACAAAGGAAACATGGAGCACCCTTCTTCCGCAAGTCTGATGGCCGGTTCTAAAACGTCTGCAACAGATACCTTTTGCGAACCAAATTGTTCGATGGTATCGATCCAGGCAGCCGCGGCACCTATGCAGGCCTGTCTAGTGTGACAAGAGAGACCGACATGAAGACCATACCAGGAACGGTCACAGAATTAAGATCTGCGAGCGGGATTTGACCACCGTTTACTCCATGCTGCCTCATGTAGGCAAGGTCAAGTTTGGCAGGTGAACGTCCTGAGCCGTTCAAAGCCTTGACGGTCTTAGTCTGCGCATCATAGAAGAGGCAGAATGCATCGCTTCAGGGGGATGAGACCCAGTATGGGATAAGACCATTAGACATACCCTCCGATCCCGCAACAACTAGGCTCTGTGATATTCAATGCGGCGGAAGTAGCTACGGCTGCATCGGCTGATATTCAGGAAGAAAATCAACGAGGTGAGGAAGACGTTTGGCCAGACGGTCGAGATGATAGTGATAAGTACCTGCATTTCCACCCTTCCGGAGAATTTCCAAGCCTGCTTCAGCAGCCAGGGGTTGGGAGCAGGCTACGACGCCCTTGGTGCCATAAACCTGAGATCTACGGCTGGCGAAGCGCTGAAAGGCAAGGTCTGGTTGGTTCACTTTGTTCCAGTCAAAACCAAGGGAAGACATCGTCGGGAGAAAAGATGGATCAGTATTGACCCGCCGCTTGTGGGTATGTTTTAAATGTTTTCGCCCTGTGACACGGATGACCTGCCACGCCGCTTCACGAGGCCCCTTTTAGCACTCACTTATCTCCCATGTCGCTCGAGGCACGTCTCCAATCAAAGTCGGCCGAATATCAAAAATTACAGGGTGATCTTGCCGTTCTCGTCGATAAGAAGACTCGACTGGATACACAGTTGTCTGAAAATGAAATGGTCAAAAAGGTACCCATGCCTTCTCAGCACGAGTCAGAACGTACACACACTACTCACAGGAATTTGCGAACCTCACTTCAAAGAACACGATATTTAAGCTGGTTGGGCCCGTCCTCGTACCGCAAGATAGCGCTGAAGCTCGCACGAATGTGGAGACGCGGCTGGAGTTCATCCGAGGCGAGATGTATGTCTGCTTGGGCATCTCCGTCCCATCTTCCTTACTGGCAGCGTAGGAAACGCGTCGATTCACAGATCAAGGATGCCGAAGAGCAACTGGAGAAGAAGAAATTCGAGGTATGTCGCGTACAGGATTGATTCATGTTGCTCATACACTACAGCTCGTCGATCTTCAAGCTCAGCTACCGGCGCCCCCGAGTGCAGCATCAAGTTAAATATCTTAGCGTGTTTCTTAGGCTAAGCAGTCATGAGAGGACTTTTTGGTGAGAGTGATTTATCCATTCGGCCGACAACTTTTATCGTAGATGGCAATCGATGGGTCTTTTACCACGCGGTTTTGTGGTTATCATTAGAACCAGTACTGGAACGGTGATCATGCTGTACTCTTTGTTGTGATGACCACTTGAAAGTTCAACTTCGAGGGCCCCAAGTTACCCATGTACACGAGCACAGGGAACACCAATGCCCATCAGCTTTCCGTTCTTGGTCTGGGTGTTTGGCGGTTCCTTCTGGGAAGTATACCAGCAAAACACCGCAAACATGGAGTCATCGACTGCATAAGCAGGCTCCAGGTGTGAAACTTTGCATCATGTGGGCATAGGTGTAACCTGGCATATGTAGTTCGGGCAGAGACAAATATGCGACATAACCCCATGCTTTAGAAATAAGCTAAACTGCTTGCCGGACGTCTGCCATATTAACATAACCATGTCAACTATAGAAGAGCTCACCCCAAAGGGTCATGGTGTAAATCTAAATCTCCCAACAGCCATCCACTTAGCAAGATGGGAAACCGGTGGGAATCAACACAATGCATCATGATTGCAAAGCGGATTCAGCATGCGCCAGCTCGCGTGCAGTTTCAGGACTGCTGAGAATTTTTTCGAGTTTGAAGCGTTTACGAGCGGATATAGGAGGACAGTTACGAATCAACACCTTGTCGTGAAGACGCAGTGCTAAACAACGTGTCAGCAACTCTCGTGTTTGCTTTTCTACAAGCACATACTGTTGTTCTCATCGTGCGTAAGGATTTTCGTGGTTCGCTCGATACGCTTGAGAGAGTTGAATCAGATACGCCAACGTTGTCTGGTAGCACGCTCACTTTGCCAGTTAATTTGTGAATGACATTCCTATACACCGTTACGGTCGCGGTTTTATTCATGCAACCGACCTTGGTGACAATACCGGTGAAAACCATGGGTGGCATTTTGGGGAACTGAGAGTTGCAAACACACAAGCGTGAGAGCAACTTTCCTGAAAGGAGTAGTACATGGTATGAGATGACCTCAAGGGGTCGATCTGACTCGGACACTGTCACTCATCATACACGGTCAGCATCATTCAATAATCAGGTCATCCGCAGGGATCCTTGGTCACCCAATGTTGTATATTAGTGTGCTGTTTGTACAAGCACGAGATTACATAAATAAATAAATTTCGAATGTGTATGTGCTGAGAAGAAATGTCAGATTATGCTATCTAAGCAGCCAGCTTCTTAGATGGCCGTTGGGGTGCAAATTGGGATTTGGCACGAATTTGTGGCCCGTACTTTGCGAAAAAAAATGGTACCGGAGTCAATGCAAGGGCAAGAAAAGCGACGAGAGTAGATGCCCATTCCGGTCCGAGTTTGTTGTACATCTGGAAGGCGAATAACTTGTGTCGTCGTTAGCACAGTGACATATGAAACCTGGGCAAAATACGTACCGGAAACCCAGCACCGACTGCGCTACGAACAACGGTACTCGCGGCAATCGCAGACGCGGACACAAAGAGATACACATCAATGATATAGTTGATCAACGCCAGCTGCGTTGCGATGTCAAAAATTGTAGTCGACGCATGTAGAGTAGAAACTCACGAAAATCCAGCAAATACTGAAGCCCAAGAATAGTGCGGAAGCCAAAGGGGCCCAAATGGATACGCTCGGAAATGACGTCCATCTATATTCAGTTAGTTAAATCTGAAACAGGCATCGGGCGAACGACATACGCAAACCAGAAAAGGGAAACGGTAAGCATCGGTGCCGCAATCATGGCCGGGGGTAATCTGTATTCCGGTGGAACAGGGTCTGGAGCAAATTCCTCCATCTTTCGAGTGTAGTCTTTGTTGATCCAGAATACATACTAGGATATGGTCAGCCTTGACCCGAAGAGTTAAAAAAATATGCATACCACCACAACTGCGATCAAGCTACCTATTGGCAGAGGAAGAAATACAAGACCAGCCGGACCGGGCCTGAGATTGTGTCCAATCGTGTACACAATCGGATATGCTTCGAAACACAAGTAAAGGCAACCGTACACGAACTAGAGAAGGGTGTCAGATGAGATAAAGAAAGTATGAGCTATACGCACGCTCATGTAAATTGTAAGTGCCAAGAGGATCGGTTCCCGGAAGAGAATTTGGAATGGACGTGCAAGGATGGCTTCTGCACGTTGTGAAGCCGTCATGGTGACTGTTTCCATTTGAGCGTAATAACGTTCATCGCCCGTCGTCTTGCGAATTTCTTTTGCCATCCGGACGAGAATGACGGGTCTGAATAGGACGTCAATGGATGCGGTTGTATAACCTATTTCGATTTACTTACTCGAAGGTTTCTGGCATGGTGAAGATGATCAATACCAGACAAACGCCTGCCTGAAGAGAAGGTGAGGACGATTATGCGAGGTAGCTGGAGACGACTGACGAAAATGGCGAGAACCCAGAGTACCCAACGCCAATCAGCACCTGATTCGATGATGTAACCTCCAATAAGAGGGCCAATAGCCGGGCCTGCGAAAGGAGCAACGACAAAGGCAGCTGTTGCTACGCCTCGTTCCCTGGGACCCCAAATGTCTGCGATCAGAGCGCTGTTTATCGAGTGAGTGGGTGAAATGAAGGGAGAAGGGGATGAGCGTACCCGGAGTTGGACAAGGGTGCAGATGCGAAGGTACCACCAATTAGGCGAACAACAAGCAAGGTTGCGGTGTTCTTGGCGAGGGCAGAACCCACTTGGAAAGCCTAGGGAGGATGTAAGTCGTGGATGCGATGAAATAAGAGGTGACGAACCGTGTAGCCGATGAATGCGATGATAAATATTGGGCGTCGACCATATTGCTCGGAGAGGGGCGCCCAAATAATGGGGCCGAGACAGTATCCAGCGACGAAGAGAGATATGCAAAGAGTGCCGACTTCCAATGAGAAACCAAATTCTTGCATCAATATGGTTATGATGGGGGTGGGGGCACTACTCGAGTATGTACTGCGGGGAGTAGATTGAGTAAAGACACGCTGAACGCTGCATGAAAACGAACGCGCTGAGGACAAGGAGACCGCCTGCCAAGGTAAGGTAGAGTCTTTTGCCAAATGACCAATTCTAGGGAAAGATGAGCGAGAGAACGAGGAGACGGAAGCGAAATGCGAACCTTTGGGTTTTGTGGATCGCCGGGGGCGAAGCGAACAAGGAATGGGTCGACGGGTTTTTCGTCGGAGACGGGGATCTCGAGCTCGGGGTCGAATTCATGGACCGCGGTCGAGGTCGAGAGAATAGAGCGCGCGTCCGCTGGCAAAGACATGGCTGGGGATTGGCGTGGAGAGAGCCATCTAGGAAATGAGTTTAGTTATACGCGCACCGGAAGGCGAATTGATCGCAATGCTGACGATGATCGTATGACGGCCTCACGTCATAAGCTATATGTGTGTACTGCCATCTTAGTCATCAACAAAGATACATCTACTGCTAACTCGTAGTATGGACTTTACAGAAATCTACAAGCAATCAGCCAACATCGTCGCATTCAGCCCGGGCGCACACTTCATACTCAACGCGGTCAACGACGTACTCGTGGTACGTCGCACGGACACCTTGCAGATCACTAACACCTGGTCCTTGTCACCGGCCGAGCCCATATCCCACGCCGCTTGGTCCTCCGATTCAGAGTATCTCCTTGCGGCCTCCGCTAAAGGGGCGATCGTACAGGTGGTGAAGCTTCGCGATCAGTCCTGGTCCGCGCGCATCCAGGGCGGTGCAGAGGGTCTCGTAAAAGCCGAGTGGGCGCCAGATGGTCGAAACATCCTCTGCTTTTCGGAGTGGGGCGTAAGCGCTTCTTTGCGCTGCATCGCCATTCTCATCTCTGTCCTGCGATAGCTTCGGGTCACCATCTGGTCAATCGTGTCCGGTACTGCCACATACATCCAGTTCCCCATCCATCCTGATAGAGGTATATTACCACATCACTTTTGCTTAATATCCGTCAAACCTCACCCAGGCTATGCTTTTCGCTCCGACGCACGGTACTTCATATTGGCTGAGCGGCACCGTTCTAAAGATACCCTCGGTATCTACGACGCCTCTGACTCATATAAGCTCGTGCGCGTGCGTATCCATCAATTCCCGGCTTTCAATCCGCATAAAACCTTGAGAAATGTTCACAGCACTTCCCCTTACCCACAACTAATCTCGCTTCCCTCGCTCTATCACCTACGGGGAACCATGTTGCGGTATGGGAGGGCATTCTCGAGGTTTGTAATTCAATCCATCGATCCAGTTTTTCCAGGCATCGAAGCTCCCACAGTACAAAATTAGCATCCTTTCACTCACGGGTGATATTCATGGCACTTTCTGTCCGAGCCCTGATCCTGGTTTTGGAGTCCGCTCAGTTGCTTGGCATCCAAGCGGAATGTTCCTTGCTGTGGGTGGCTGGGATGACAAGGTCCGCGTGACGGTGTATGACCCTTAGTTGTATAATGAAGCTTATCCTATCCAGGTCCACGTCCTCGACAGTCTCACCTGGTCTCCCACATGTACCCTCGAGCTGTCCAGTCGGATCACAAACGGTGTAGTGCGTGACTCGTTCGGCATCCTAATATTATTAATACTCCCCACAGACACTCTGGCGTGAGCCTGCAAACTGGTTGCAGTCGACCCAAGGCAGAGGATTCCTTTCTTGTGCGGACTTATTAGCGGTGCTATTTTAATGGCGATAATCAATCACTCCCCAGACGAGCGGCTCGACGGTCCGCAAGCGATAAGCTTGATCAAGGCCGATCTGAGCAAGCCAAATCCTAGGTCTGGTGCGGTCCAGCTCGAATGGAACAAGACGGGCACCCTGATGCTCGTGCGATATGGTGACGACGCCCCGTTTCTCCGAGGACCAAGGCATTGAACATGAGCGCTTGCAGACAACGTGCCTCATGGGGTGCACATCTACGACTTTCCAACGCCCTCGGAGCCATTCGTCCCGCGTCTGCGGTGTGTTCTGCTGCACCTCAAACCGGTGATGCACGCACGGTGGAATCCGATGCGCAAAGGCAGTCTCGCCATCTGTTGCGGCACACAGAGTGTCTATACCTGGAGCGACGAGTGGGTTGGAGAGGGAGGCGATGAAGAGGACATGGCTGAGTGCATCGGTGTGCCTGCAAGCAGTAAGTGCTAGTCATTCTCCCAGTGCCGGTTGAGATGAAAGGTATCGCTGGTCGCAGCCAAGTACGAGACAAGGGATGTGCGGTGGGCACCCGACGGGAAAGGGATGATGTTGATCGACAAGGACAAGTTTTGTTGTGCGTTTGAAGTCGAGGAGGAGGAGGGTACGCAAGCCCACGGCAATGCTGACTAAGCGTATTGTCTGTGTACCATTACTGCTACGTTTTTGCTTTGACACCGCGAGTCGTTATGCTTTCTCGCTCACTTCGTATTGCGCGTTCGCTCGACCGTCGCGTCGTCCCTGCTCGCTGGTCGAGGTCTTTTGCTACACCTTCTCCCCATTCAGAGCCTACCAAGGGGAAAGCAAAGGAGGATCGCACGGACGTGCACAAGGAGAACGGCACCGGCGTAGAGATCCCGAGTGGCCTCGAGGGCTTCTTCCAACGTTACCAGCAGCCCCACCGCCAAAACCCTTCTCGCCAGTCCGGTTCCGAAGACGAAGGGCCGCATCGCGCAAAGCCCCCTCCCGGCGGAAGTGGCGGCAATTTCAATCCAAATCAGCTTGCTCTGTTAGCTACAACCGCCGCCATCGTCTACGTCCTCAGTGGCTCTTCGTCTTCGTCTTCACGCGAGATCACTTGGCAGGAGTTCCGCACCGCATTCCTCGACAAGGCCCTCGTTGACAAGCTCGTCGTCGTCAATCGACAAAAAGTTCGAATCAAGCTTCACTCAAATGCAACAGGAACCATGTATTCTGCCGCAGTTGGCGGCGGTGACTACTATTTCTCTATAGGAAGCGTCGAGGCATTCGAGCGCAAGCTTGAAGAAGCTCAGAACGAACTTGGCATCCCAAGCAACGAACGGATACCTGTCGCCTATCACGATGAAATTTCCACTGTAAATACCCTTCTCAACTTTGCTCCTACCCTTCTCTTTGCTGGCCTCCTCTTCTACATGAGCCGTCGCGCCGGCGGTTCCGCTGGTGGAGGGCCTGGCGGTATTTTCAACATCGGAAAGAGCCGGGCAAGACTCTTTAACAAAGATACCGACGTCAAGGTAAAGTTCAAGGACGTCGCTGGAATGGATGAAGCCAAGGAGGAGATCATGGAGTTCGTCAAGTTTTTGAAGGACCCTGCCAAGTACGAGAAACTCGGTGCAAAGATTCCCCGCGGTGCCATCTTGTCAGGTCCTCCAGGGACAGGAAAAACTCTCCTTGCAAAAGCCACCGCCGGCGAGGCCAATGTTCCCTTCCTTTCCGTTTCCGGCTCAGAGTTTGTTGAAATGTTTGTGGGTGTTGGATCGTCCCGAGTCCGTGATCTCTTTGCCTCCGCCAAGAAGAATGCACCGTGCATCATTTTCATTGACGAAATTGACGCCATTGGTAAATCTCGAGGCAAGGGTGGAAGTTTTGGTGGAAACGATGAACGAGAGTCCACTCTCAATCAATTGTTGGTTGAGATGGATGGTTTTGGCACCCAAGAGCATGTCGTTGTTCTTGCTGGAACTAATCGTCCTGACGTCCTCGATCCCGCCTTGATGCGTCCTGGTCGGTTCGACAGGCATATTGCCATTGACCGACCCGACGTGGCCGGCCGGAAGGGCATTTTCATGGTTCACCTCAAGCCCCTCCTTCTCGCACAAGAACTCTCGAATGTATCCAGTCTGGCGCAAAAGCTTGCTGTTCTCACCCCAGGCTTCTCTGGTGCTGATATTGCCAATGTCTGTAACGAAGCAGCGCTCCACGCAGCTCGCAAGGGGCATGAATTTGTTGCAGAAGATGACTTCGATAGTGCCATTGAACGGGTAATTGCTGGCTTAGAGCGGAAGAGTAGGGTCCTCAGTCCAGAGGAGAAGAAGACGGTGGCATACCACGAAGCTGGACATGCAGTCTGTGGCTGGTTCTTGGAACACGCAGATCCCCTACTTAAAGTCAGCATCATTCCTCGTGGTGTTGGGGCCCTGGGGTATGCTCAAGTGAGTGCCCCAAGGTGGTTGCTTGACTTCCACTGATACGACCTTCAATAGTACCTGCCTCCGGATCGCTATCTGCTTTCTACGCCACAAATGATGGATCGCATCTGTATGACGCTAGGTGGACGTGTCGCTGAGGAAATCTTTTTCGGTCCAGAGAACATTACGACTGGTGCCCAAGACGACCTTCAGAAGATCACTCGCATGGCCTTTGAAGCCTGTGCAAACTATGGTATGAACACGATCATCGGGCCGGTCAGCTATGGTGGTCGTGAAGGTCAAAAGGAGGGTTGGACGAAACCATTTAGCGAGAAGACGGGCGAGATGCTGGACACCGAGGTTCGCAAGATGATCACGTACTCGATTCCCTTTTTGGTCGGGTTTTTGGTTCACTCACAAACAATTTTAGTTCTGCGCATGAGCGAACTACTGATCTTTTGACCCGTCACCGCGAAGATGTTGAGAAAGTCGCGAAGCTGCTGCTGGAAAAGGAGGTCATCACTCGGTACGCAATCTTGTCGCCAAGTATGCATGGATTGAACGTTTCTGTTTGACAGTGAGGATATGATTGATCTTTTGGGCAAACGTCCTTTCACGGGTAAGGCCGACGAGATGGACAAATGGCTTGATCAGAATCGGGGAAGTGAGCGCAGTGCTCCTCCTCCACTGGAGGAACCCCCCCGCGGTTCAACAGAACCAGTGCCTGCTCCTGTTGCTGCTTCGAGATCTGTGAAGGACTATAGATGGTAATCATCGTAGCAAGGGTCACAATATGCATTTCTATATCTACCCTCACTGCTCTGTGTTATACTATAATATACTATTGCATCGGCGCCAGTGTTTTGACGTTTCGATCGTTTAATTCGATTAGCAAAAACACGAATTGGTTGCAACACAAGTAAAGAACCCTTGTCTGGTGGAAGCATGTTTGGAAATTGGCTGCATCCTGATCTTCTCGATGGTACAGAATGAAATTTTAAAGTGTATACCGGAAGCCGCTCCACGCATCACCTTTGTCTGCCTGTGCGGCCTCAATAGTCTCATATCTTCCATTCTTAGCGGCCATCATGATGCGGTCCTCATTCAGATCGTCACCGTACCCAATAACCTCGTCACGCTCTCCACGATCTCGTCGGCCATTTTCAAGTTTCAATTGGATCAGGAAGATGGCCGAGGATACCCACCCGATCGCAATGTATGCAAGGACGATCCCATGTCCAAGCCTAAACCAAGGTGCATCCTGTGCGCGATACTAACGACGATTCAGAATGCATCGCTTGTCGAAAACAGGAAATCGACGAAACACACCACGTTGGCCGAGACGGCGCCGTTGATGTTTCCCCTGACAAAGCTTCAGTGGTGGTCTATGTACTAGAGCACACTTTTAGACTTGCCAGCCAATGGCCATCGCGAGTGTCACGCCTCGTTTATACGACCCTTCGACGTTGCTTGCAAGCCACGCACTATGCAGGTTGTGTGGGTGTCTGTATCTCAACATGAAGGGTACTCGTAAATGGCACTCACACCGCATTCGCTGCACACAATGGGCACGGCATCCCTTAGTCTTGGCAAGCCCTTTTTTTTCAAACGGTATTGCACTCACGAACGGTCGGATATATGGCACTATGATTTAGCACTTTAACATAATATGACTGCAACCGAAACTATGGGAAACGTACGATGCAGCGAGATAGCATGCAAAGTAGGACAGAGACGGGTTGCTGGAAGATATCAAAATGATGTAACCCGCTAGTCCTAATGATTGCTCGTCAGAACGACGTCACGGGTGCCTTATCGCACGCCGACCTGTGCTGAACAGGGCTCTGGAAAAAGATTGCGTCGGGTGCAGGTCAACTCAAATCAATTGTACTGACAAGTTGATATACCCCCGCTTTCCAAGGTGATCTCCGAGGAGCCCGACAAATATGGTGACTATGCAAGACCAGGCATACACGGGCACTGATAATAGATTCGCTGCGGTGGCCTTGTAGCCTGCCGATATATTTTTGGTCAACCGTTTTCAAGGATCTAATAACGGTCGACGAACCCAACTGATGTGTGACATAGGTCAGATCACTCATCAGAAACTCTAAAAAGCCACTTTACCGACCTGGCTGATGATCGTAGGCGTGAATAGAGAGAACGCATACAACGGTCCGTCACTGTTCCGTGGGATATGATCGATACACTCATAAAAAAAGTCACGGGGACACACAAGCCCATGTATATGCCCACTAACGTAGACACTTGAGTCACTGCCGACCAATAACAGCAGGCCTAACTCACTTCCAACGTATGTCTTCCAGTCCTTTAGACTTTGCCAAACATATTTTGTCTTGAACTGTTCTCCACCAGCGCTGAATTGCATGTCTGCGCGGAGGCGGCGAATAACAAATACCCCTAGAATGTTATTTTTGAACAAAATGGCATTTTGGATGTTTTTTTGAAGGACCAACGTTCCGTGTCAGTCAGGAATTGCGCAGTCTCGGGAAAATCTTGAATAACCCAAAAAGATACGATTGCACATAATATAGTGAAGAGGCCTTCCAAGATGAATATCCATGACCACCCCGTTCTCCCTGCGACACCGTTCATGTTGGAGATCGCAGCTGCAAGTAGGCCACCTGCGACGATGAAGTAGGTTTTCGTAAGTCTTGCACACGCGACCTGACCTGGGAGTATATTTACTGAATGCTCCTGCTATGGTCGCAGAAGTGAAGAAGGCGGCAACGCGTGAGCCCAGCTCGGACCGTTTGTACCAGCTATCGTACTCGTGAGTCCACGATCTCGTGCTGACGGCACGACTTGCCATGAAAGATAGAAGACGATACCAGGGTATAGCCCTGCTTCCGCTAGACCGAGGAGAAAACGCAGGGCTGAGAGAATGTTTGTGCTCTGGCTGCCCAAGATGCTCGGCGTCACGCACTGAGAAGGTCGCTGTAATTGCGGGCAAAGCCATGACACATCTGCTTTCGGTCGAAAAATGACATTGTCAGGCACTAGTAAATGTACACAAACCATGATAACACCCCATGCAAACATCATGGACGAAAGCCATATCGAAGGTCGGAACCGCCTCAGTAAGACGTTGCTTGCGGGCTGGAACATGCATTGCGGTATTCCTGAGGCGGCGAGTGGATGTACATACCTCGAATACGGCGTACGGAAAGAAAAACACGGTGAGCGCGATGAGATACTGCTTGTCCGTAATATCCAAGTCGGTTTCCAGACCATACAGCTGTGATCCGTCAACGATGTTGTCAGGTTTAACTATAGATGTGACCATGCCTTTGCATTTCCTATCGCTCCTCTGTCAAGAAAATTCAAGAGGTATAACAAACCTAGCCACGGCACGATGTGAACGTCCATCCTTCGGAGTAATGTTCGCTCGTCCACGTCGCTGGTGTCCACATCGGGTTTGTATAGTTCGTTGCAGCCTGGTGGGATGCCCACCGCATCAAGTTTGTTGAAAGACATGGTAGATGCTCACACTCATATCGAGTATATATATGGGTCATGCCAAGTCATGTGCCAATGAGCGATAAGCAAGTCTACACGAACAGTTTGAGATATGTGTCAACGCCAACAATGTCTTCAAACCCTTTGAGCATTTCCTGCAGCCATTCCTTTACATCCTCGGTCTCCACTCCCGCCGCTCGTAAAATGTGACCCTTGCCGGCACTTATCGGACTTAGGGCCCATATCATGCGCGGCGGCGAGGCTGCCTTGAACACCGTTGTTGACTGGTATAATTTATCGAGGCGTGCGACGACCCCTTGGACAAGGGGCCCGCAGAAGATAACGGTAGCATAGCATGAGTAAGGCCGGAGTCTATCTCCGAGAGTGCGAGATAACGCGGGGGAGTGAGGGGATTCCTCCAGTAGCGTGATGTCCCGCGCTACACAATGCCCGTCGAGAAAAACCTCGTTGAGACTATGATACCGCGAGAATACCCACTCCTCTCCGAGCGACTTGCGGCCGGAGGTGACCCAGTCTAGTAGAACCAGGGATGCGTCACCACAAAGATTGATTCTCTGGGTTTGGGAATACGACGCCGCACGGAAACATGTCACAGGGTCGGGGAAAAGAAAGAGTGCACTGCCAGGTGCAACCGTAGCATCTGCCACGTACGTGGTCACATTTGGATCCAAGTTAGCTGGCTGTCCAAGGCGTGTCGACAGCCGGTCTCCTGGGCGCGTTTTAAATACTTTGGTGGACCCCTTGATTATCGACAGAGATCGGGAGGTCAACAGTGCAGTAGGACTCAGAACTGGATGATCTACCTGCGATAGCAGAACAAGTCTGCTGCCATCCTTTACATCGATGTGAATCCTGACATGGTCACCGTGGACCAAACCTCCTCCATAGCTCAAAACATAGACGATTGCGACGGAATCTTGAGCGAGTTTTGGAGAGAGTAGCTTGAGGGGATATGATGCTGATAGCTCGGTAAAAACCACGGATGAGCCATATGAAGCGCAAACGATTCGGCCGTGTCCTGCGTGAAGAGACT
>JBBPLE010000001.1:175596-224842 GCA_038089675.1 Boletales sp. KT-2023b
TTGCGACGGAATCTTGAGCGAGTTTTGGAGAGAGTAGCTTGAGGGGATATGATGCTGATAGCTCGGTAAAAACCACGGATGAGCCATATGAAGCGCAAACGATTCGGCCGTGTCCTGCGTGAAGAGACTTGTTGTTCACCATCATGGGCCGAAGAGCAACGTCAAACTGCAATCTGGTTTCAAGCAGTGATTATTATCATTATTGTAATTCCAGTGTTGAACATGCATTCCGGGTGTCCCATACACGTCGAGTACCAAATAGGAAGGAAAGAGACTGTTGAAATGAGTGACGATGAAACTAGACTAAGAACCATGCAAGAGAAAAAACGCAGGGAACGATAGAAAACAAGAATTGCTTACAGAATGGGAGGCATGACGAACTGGACCGTGGAATGTATGTAGTGAACAGAGGCACCGAGTCCCGGTATGAACATGACGTGACGAAAATAACAGCCAAGGATGTAGACGCCGATGCTTGGCCCGACGCAGGGAAGAAATTGGGAAGCGGATCAGTACTTCCTAGTCGCGAGTGCCCGAATTTCATGTAGATAGCATCGGTCTGGCTCACGAAAAGGATCGGTTTGCCTCGATATCGACGACCGCCAACCCCGCATCTCGGAACGATGGCGTTCCTCAGCGGCGCGGCAGACTTCGACGAAATCATCTGCAACATCATAAACAATGGATGCGCGCGATCCTCGGTCACTTTCGGATTCGGAGGTCGTTCGAGCGCGACTACGTGCGGGGCTGGGTGCAGTAACCACGATGGCAGAGGAACAGGATCCGCTCGTTTCCGAAAGTGCGTCGCTGCCACACCCTTGCTGCTGACTAGCGCGGATCGTGCTAGATTTTGCCTCCCAACCGTCATCTTCCTCGTCATCGGCCAGCTCCGCAAAGACATCAGGCTCCTCTTCATCGGGAGGAAGCGTTGAGATCCAGCACATCCTCGTCGGATCGAAAACCATGTTGCCTACTTTGCGTGCCCCAGATGCAAAGGAACCGACTGGAGAGCCAATAGAGGATCCAGTAAGATGCGTGATGAGAGCAGGTCGAGTGGATGTCCCCACAGCTGCGTCGAAATCTCGCAGCGCTTGATCATTGCCCTCCCAGCGGAGGGTGGAAGGATTCCATTTCATGTCGCCAACGACTGGAGAGCAGGGCATGAGTTACGTTGAATAAAACGAGGGTCTGGGCGTACCTTTTGGCCCGCTATGTCCACCAAGATGGCGTATAAGCGTAGGTTTCCGTCGTGAGTGTCCGAGCACAGGGGAAGATACATCCTTTTTCTTCCTTACAGGTAATTCCGTAACCTTAGAGAATTCGATGCGCCCAGTACGTCGCAGGGTGTTTGTGGAAGGTGCAAGTGCACCTGGTGGATCTATCAAGAGCAGAGTCATGGGTACCTGAATGAAGGAGCATAGCCACGGATGTACTAACCAAGGGCTAGGTCGACTTCGTCTATCCTTCCTTTTTTCCGTAATGTCCCTTTATCTTTGTCCTTTTCTTTGCTCGAAGACTTTGGGCACGTCGGAACGCCTCCACGGCTGGTGGCCTTGGGCTGTACTCTGAATTTCACCTCCTTATCCCGGTCAGTTGGGAGGTCCTCGAAACTGTCCAATTCGGTGCCATCCCCATACGTTCTTTGTCGTTTGGGACGGCGTAGCAGTTTAGGAGCTGATGATGATGGTATTGGTGGTGTTTGATTGTGGGATGTGCGACTACGCAGTGAGGAAGTGGATGGAGGGCGTGGGGGAATAGGTGAAGTGGCGCGATGGGAAGGTTGTGCCGTGGCGGGGGAGTTGGATTGAGAAGGGCCAGGAAACACGGAAGAGAGGGAAGGTCTGGATTTTATTCGCATGGAGGTAGGCATTGTCAGGCGTAATGCGGCAGGATTGGACGAAGGGGTTGATGGACGTGTTGGTGGCACGGTGAATTCAAGCGCGTGAATACGGCTTGTTGAACTTGAATGTGATTTGGCTCGTGAAGCGGCAGTAGGCGCTTCATAGCGTGCCAACTTGGTTGAAGGACCTGCTGTGGGAGCTGTCCCAGAGCCTATCGCTTGGGAGCTAGTTGCTTCCATCAACGAAGACAGCGATGCCTTGCGCGTGAGTCCTTTGCGTTGAGTCGCTGGCGGGGTTGGTGGCTTGAGGCCTGAGTGCGACTTTTGTCCTCGGAGACTGCCAGGTTTAGGGGACAAAAAGGTGTATGTGGGGATGGATGGGGCGACTGAAAGAGCTTCCTTATATGTCTGAGCACGTGTAGGAGGACGGGGAGGGGGTGACGAGGAAAGTTTGATGCGTTGTAGTTGACGAGCGGACGAAATAGGTGGATTAACGGGGGATTTGGCGCGGTCCGCCCTCATGCGAGAGGGCGGACGGGCAGGAACGAAGGCCCGAGCAGGCGCACTTTTGCTGCGAGCTGCAAAGCGGTGGGATTGCTTCACACTGATGAGCCGACTAGGGCTGAAGTCGTCGTCATCCTGGATGACAAGGCCCATTTCGAAGTCATCCTCTGGGTCAGGGCTGGCAACATTTGGTTGCTGATCCGGAGCTGGGGCCTTTTTCTTGGACTCGAGTATCTTTTTAAGATGTCTGCTGCCGTGACCAGACTCGAAGAGGCCGGAGGGGATGACGAGGCCTTCAAGTTCACTCTCGTCGTCGCACTCGCTCTCTTCAGTTTCTGAGAGAGAGAGAGAGGAGACGGAGTTGGAGGACGAACCGTCGGCGAAGCCGAGGGTGGAGTAAGCGTCTGAGGATTGGGAAGAGGAGGTCTGATCACGGTCACCCCATTCGAGGGAATTCTTTGAGGATCGATGGCTGAGGGGTAAAGGAGCGAGAGAAAGCCGAGTGAGATCGGAGGGAAGGGAAAAGGCGGATTCGAAATCTTCGTCGATGGGAGGGGGACTGGCAACGGCTTTGAGGGTGGAAGCGAGTTGGGCGACCTTGATGGTAGAGACACCTTCGTCTTCTTCTTCGTCCTCCTCTTCCTGACAAGTGAGTGGTGGTCGGATAGTGATCATGGCACCAGAGGTAAACCTGGCGAACTCGTTGCGGGCGGAGAGGCCAGAGACGACGGCCTTGACCCTTGCACCACCTGTCTTTCCAAAGTCCATCTCGACGTCCCAGTCAAGGTTGTCGTCGTCGTCGTCCTTGTCTGATTCGACGTCAAGGGAGCGAATATGATCGCCGTCGGGCAAATCGAAGTCGGCGTCGGGCCATTCTTCACGGGGTGCTGCCGGTGCTGGTATTGTTGTCATTATTACGAGTAGAATGTACGGTTAGTGATGGCCCCTCAAGGGGGGAGGAAACGAGGGGGGAAGGAAACGAGGCCTTGGTCGGGATTGTCTTGAAGAAAACTCTGTCGAGGCGCATAAACAACATTTCTGTCCGTGTACAAACACAAACATTGACAAACAACTAGTACCCCTCCTCCTCCTCCTCCTCCTCCTTTTCCTCCCTCTCTTCCTCCTCCTCCACTTTCCCTTCCCATCCGTACTCTTCCAAGCCATTTCGTACGCGCAGTCCCCTCTCCGCCATTATCTCCACAAACCCACCGAGTTCTCGTTCCGTAAATACTTCCCGTAGCGGTCCAAATGCCAGTAGATAGAGTCCTGTGTTGCACATTAGCCCGTTGATCATGAATGTGACCAGATTATACCTTTGGCAAGGGGACATTCCCCGACCGCCCTGTAGAGCAAGCTCTTGGCTCGTTGCATTTGTCCGGTCCGTATCTCAAACTCGAGCGCGATCCGCCACATGACGCCGCTGTTCCGTGTCCTGGCCATATGTCAGTACTCACTAAATGTTCCCTTGACGAGACACATTCTCACCTCTCGCTCTCCATCGCTGCCACCAGTCCGTTTCTCGTCCGCTCCATCTCAGCCTCCCAGCGTCCCCTCTCCCACCCTGCCACCCATACTTCGGCAGCCCGCCTCGAAACCCCCTTCTCCCTCTTACTTCCATCCGCCACTCCTTCTCCAAGTTGACTCCTCACTCGCCCCCACACTCCGTATCCTTTCTCCGCTTCCAAGAACATCCCGAGCACAATGGTATTGCTTGGGTACTTTCTGATCGCCACTTGTAGTCGATCCCGCAGGATTATCGGTGGCGTAGGAGTCCGCAAGATAACCCCATGATTATGCAGTATCATCAGCGATGATACCATCATGCTCTCTCCCGATGCCTTCCCGACCCCGACGAGCTGCGAATCAAAGATCGACAGCATGGTAGACAATGATGAACCTGTCAGCAAATCTATCAGTGCTCGTAGCTTTACCCAAGCTTCCCGATCCTTCCATAGTCCATGGGTAGCATTCATGATGTCTTCCAAGTTACGCTTTGCTCGTAGAATCATCATTCCCCCTGTCCCATCCACGTTTCCCGAGCGCATGGTGACGCGAAGTGCGACATCTTGGTCACCATTCAACCATTCCAATTCGGCCCAATCCCACCACAGCTGTCCGATAAATGCTTGCGTAGGTGAATGACGTGTCGAAATGAGGATTGTTTGATACACTTTCCGTGCGTCTTCGATGCGCCCACGCATCCGCTCCAATCGTGCATGAGCTGCCCAATGCGGCAACGAGTCAGGCGCATGTGACAAGAGCGTTCGCGAGAGCTTCAGTGCGCTGTACGATTCCATATCAGCATATGTCATGGAAACCCGAACACGACCAACCTCTTCATGTTGATCGCCCCCTCGAAGGCCAACGCATACACATCCCATTGGTAATCTTCCGTACCGCATCTCAACTGGTGGAACATGGCCCTCACAAACTCTTCGTTCACTCCCTGAACATCTTTCGCCGTCCACATCTTCCAACATTCTTTCCCCACCCATTCCAGTGGTCCAAGTACCTCAAACCCCCAATCCTTGACAGGTCCAAATGCAGATCCATACTCTCGTTGTCTTCCAACAAGCACGCCAGCGTGCGAGTCAGCAAAAACCGGTCGTGCCCTCCCCGCCTGCGGAAATATGCAAGAAAGACGAGATGGGGTGGCAAGATGCGCATGTGTCCATCGATCATCCCATGTGTCATTCGCGAGGGTGTTGGCAAATCCGGGAATGTGGAGTCCCATGATGGAGAGCCATATAAGGCGAAACGCATCTTTGGCTTTTTTAGTTGTCAGTGGGAGTAAAAGCGCCTTGACATCCGACAGTAATACAGTCGCGTATGGGTCAGAGCCACCCGACTCGTAGCGTGCTGGGATGCGTGAGACAAGGTCTGCGCGGGTCTCGTCGGTATACCATCTAACAAGTGGATCGGCTGACGTAGGGTCAATATCCATAGATGTTGTTGGACTTGACACAGTAGCTTTTGGCTTTCCGCCGGAGAACCATGCGGACCAGCCTTTGGCATCAAGTTCGCCAACCCGGGGTGCTTCTGATTCCCAGAATTCCTCCAACGAGTCAAGTTGCGTGTCAACAGGCAGTCCATACAACGATTGGGGCACCTCAAACGTACTGCCCATTCAATAAACGATCAATGTTTCTGACAAGCGCCTAGAGACGTACAGTTCCGCTTGCGCCTGGAAGAGCGCTGTGGCACGTTCATGGAAACCTGTGCAAGAGTCAAGGTCGAGTCAACGCATGAAAGCAATCTCAATTGCTAATAACGCACCTGCCTCTTGAAACGCAACGGCCACTCGCCACACGATACGTAATCTATCAATTTCACTGTCTTCGGAACCATCTAAGACCCTTAATGCACGCGCTGCGTCCGACACGACTTGGTCAATGCCTCGCATACCAGTGCGAATGCGCCACTCGAGCCACTCAAGCCAGATATCTATGCCAGCCAATTGGAGAACATCCTCCCATTCAGCATCAAGTTTGTCGTGATTCCAAAGCTCCTCTCCTGCACGAAGGTACTTGAGCAGGAGAGCGGGTGAATGGAGATTGGACCGGTGAGCTGTCCTAGCACGTGAAAGAACTGAAAGAATTATTTCGGATCGAACCTTGTTGGCATTCTTGGACGTGAGTGGCACGACGGAAATGGACTGCGCAACCAAGGACAGCCACGTTTGAACAGAGGATGGATCGGAAATGAGTGTTTCCTCCAGGGTTTTGATCGTTAGCTGATGGGATGTGAGAGTGGGTGCCTGGTCGTCATCCGAGCATTCTGCGCCTGCTTCAGATGCAGATAGTTCCGAATCAGAAATTGGCTCGCCCCTGGAGGTCGGCCGAAAGAGTTCATCAGTACTTGGATTGGTATGGGAGGTGAGACGCAGAAATCCGTCAACCTCCTTGTACTTGTATTTGTCAGCGGAAGCAACGAGGCGCCGGGAAGGCGCCGCAAGAAGGGCGCTTGAGCTCGGGTGGGAGAGAGAAGGCCGCTGAGGGGGATTCTGAACAAAGAGTATGAGATTGGGACAAAGGACAGTACCTTGCGCTGGCCGACGGTAATTTGGATACCTTCTCCGACTTTGTGGGAGACGGTCCAGGAATTGTTAAGACCAAGGATATGCTTGCCGTCTTGTGCATGATTAGCTGTTCGAGTACGTGACGATTTACAACTCACGAGCTACAGGGCGGTACTTTGGTACATCGCTAGTTTGTAGGTAACCGTAGGTGAGGTTGAGGGGGTCACCTTTGCGGTCCGAGTAGAAGAGGGGACGCGGAACCCAACGGTCACGTTCCTGTTGCTGGTCGAGGCGGAGCCTGTCCTCGTTTGCCTTGAGCCTCTCGTCATGCAATAGTGTGTCAATAGAGTAGGGTTCGTTGCTGTGCCAACCATCGGAAGGAGACAGGTGCTTTTCACGCTTTGAGGGCAGTCTGTGGGGCCGCTTGCTGGACCTGTCTCTTCTGGAGTAGTCGATCGGGCGGTGGTTGTGGGTTGCGTCATTTCGGGTGGGTGAAGGCGTGCTATTGCTCGGACCAGGATGAATATCGGGGAAGGACGAGAACGATGGTGGGATGGGGAACGAGGAGGAGGTGGACATGGTACACTGAAGAGCCACTCCAGCTCAAGCGTGGCAGTACTAAACTTGGGCACGAACCACGATGCGTCCGCTCACCGAAGACGAGAGCAAGGCCGTATTCACAAAACTCGCCAATTACATCGTACGTCGAGCACGTTCAACGGTACTGACAGCCCATCTGACGGCCCGGCACAGGGCAAGAATCTGATACACCTCATCGACCGCAAGGACGAGCCATATTGCTTCAGGTTGCACAAGGACAAGGTGTACTATGTCTCTGAATCATCCATCCGTCTCAGCATCTCCGTCGCACGCCCGAGTCTCGTCTCGCTCGGTACTTGCTTTGGTAAATTCAGCAAATCTGGTAAATTCAAGCTCCATGTCACCGCTCTCGACCACATCGCCCAGTACGCGAAATACAAGGCATGTCCCCCACCTATTCTGCAGGCCCCTTCTGACGCCCCTCTCAAGATTTGGATCAAGCCCAACGGCGAGATGCCCTTTCTGTACGGCAACCACGTCCTCAAGGCACACCTCGGCCGCATAACAGAGGATACCCCCGAGCACCAGGGCGTGGTCGTATTCAGCATGAACGATGTCCCTCTGGTACCTTTCACCACCTTCTCCTATACCCGCCCACGTTGACCTGGTTTCAGGGATTTGGTGTCACCGCTCGGTCAACGATCGACACACGAAAATTGGATCCCACAGCCATCCTCGTGTTCCATCAAGCGTATGTTTGCTCCTCGCACGTTCTTGATACTCTGGTTCTTACACTCCACCAGGGACATTGGGGAATATCTTCGAGACGAGGTCTGTGCAACGTGCTTCTTCCGTGTTGAACGTCTGACTCCTTTCCAGGAAACGCTCTTCTGAACACACTGGGTGACTTGTTCGGATCGTAATATACAGTAGAAAAAATCGGTTTGGTTTGCTGTCGCTGGGCCGATAAAAAGTAGTGTAGAGACAATGTTAATGTTGTACACGTGAACGTGTTGCTTCAACCTTGACCCGACCATGGACGAATCACCACCTCACGTACGCTGGCAAGACATTTCAGACGGGGGCGTTTCTCTCGAAAACGTTCGCAACGTCCTCTCTGTCATCGACGACGACCTCTGGGTTGTCGCAGCCTGTGTCGACAGGCTCGTAGACAACCCCGACGTACAGCGGTCACTCCTCGAGCTCGGAATCTCTCGCACTAACTCGGCCGTCGGTAGAGCCCAAGCTACACCTTCGCCAGATGTAGACCCTCCTGGCGGACACAGTCAAGCGCTCGCCACGTACTTCAACGACGCCCCGGATGACGCCCAACTCTGCCGCATGCGCGCCGCTCTGTTCCATCGTTGTGACAGACTTTCGTCCTTCACACAAATTTGCAAGGACGTATCAACGGAGGAGGGTGACTTGGACGATATTGACGATGAATGGGAGGATGACCCGTGGGCCGAAGAGGGCGAGACATCCCCTCTAGCTCTACGACATAGATCGGCCGACCCACCCATCCCACTGTCCAACTTTTTAGTCGAGGATATGCTGGATATTGCCTGCTTTTTTGCCTCTCACCAACAATTTACCGCACTGCAGACACTCATGGTCTACCACTCTACCACCCTTTGGCCCTCCCGTTTCGCCATACTTGACAATATACCAACCCACACTCACCCATCCGAGTACCGCGAAATACTTCCTGCATATGACGTTGGTCGGGAGACAGAACAAACCCCGTTGCACAACGGTTGGAGAACAGAGCTGGACTGGGTCGAATCCCCCGAAGTTGTTGCTGCGCTAAGAGCTTCACGTGCCGTCTCTCCAGTGGAATTCGACTTGTGTCAGTCGAAAGGCGATACTACGACATGTGCGGAACCTCTTGGGCCGAAAGACCTTTCCGCTTGGTACAAGCGCCGTGTGGATCTTATTATTTCATCCACCGGCATCCTGGATATCGCCCTTGCAACGGTTCAGCACGGAGCTGCTTATGGAGTGCCTGACCTCGACGAGCTAGGCGAAGAGCTCAGCCTCCTCTCCCGATTGGTTTACGATGCACCTCAGCCTCGCGAACCTCAAGACAGCGAAGATTGGACGCTCGCTCGGTGGCAGAGTATGGAACCTGCAGACGTTGTGAATGCCTACCTCACTCATTCAACGCCGGAAACAGTTGCAAAGGACATCACTCGCCTCGTAATGCCCTACCTATTCGTTCTGGAGGCACGTGCAGAGCGTGCTGGCAACCCTGACCCGGGTTTGCCAACTCGTTTGCTTTATGATTATATTCTCTCAGCCCCATTATCGATTGTAGCCGCAATCTTTGAAGCATCCAAACCCACTCTCCCTGTCGCCCACCGTATCATTCGCAACGATGAAGACGTCGCACGATTAGCTCTTGCGTGTTTATACGGCAGTGATAGCCGCACTGATTGGTTTACAATGAGTTCCATATTTGAGTGCCTTCCAGCTTGGGCAATTACACCGGGGAGTGAGGATGAAGCAGACGAAGCAGACGCGACGATAATGTCTCTTGGATCCTTTGTTGAACCGACCACAGCCCGGCCGCATTGCTCACCCTCTGATCTAATGCTCTTCTTCAAACCACTCCCTCTTGTCTCACTTTCGCGCGCACTTGATATATTGGACGTGCATCTGGAGTGTGGTGAAATATTTTCGCGGTGGAATGTAGGGGCGCCTTTGCGGTGGTTCCTGCAAAGTACGAACGATGCAGTCGAACAACGAGCATGGGCGAACAGAATGGCTAGACGCACAGGGATCTCGGCCACGCTCAATGGAAACGACGAGTGGGAATGGTTACTGGAGGACATGCTCAAGCTCTGTGGAAGTAGCGAGACTGGGCTGAAGAGTGCGCTTGGGCTTCTTTCGAGAGAGGAAATTTCGTCAATCTTCTTCGCTGGCTTGTTGAGTTCGGGATGTGAGTATCTTTTATTTCCTCGATGTCCGCTCTCATCGAAGAAGCAGCGTTCGACATTGCACGCCAGCTTCTTCAACAAAAGCTGTCTTTGCCTCCCCTCGCCGCAGAAGATATTTGTCTGTCTGTCTCCCGTGAACTTTATGACAACTCGAGTTCAGGAAATTACAAGACCGGCGACATGAAGCTTGCCTATGACTGGTAAACAATTGGATTTTCTCGACGTCAATCGACTTACAACACCTTCCAGTCTTTCTGTTCCACCTCCTTCAGAACGTCTGAACAAAGAGCGTGACTTCATCGAGGCCACTTCGCGACTTTCCTCCTTCAATTTAGTCTCACGCCCTGGTGTTCCGCTCTCCCCGATCGAGATTCGCCTCACCAAGGACAGACTTTCGCTTATTTCACGCGTCCTTTCGAGTACGGCAGACGCATATAAACACACAGAGGTTATCCTTGATCTCTTGTACAAACTTGGCTTTAAAGGTGATATTGTCGCAGAAGTGAGGACACTCGCCATGCTTTCAGACACTGCACTTCAGGCCGAAGACTTTTCCCGTGCTTCCGAAACCAGCACACGCATGATCGACATGGTCTCCAAGCTGCGCGCAGAATTTTCACACAGTGACGAAAACGAGGCTGTCGTGGAGGCGAGCAATGTTTGCTGGGTGGCCTGCTTCCAGCTCGGGCGACACCCTGAATTTGAGGACACCGAGGCGAAACTTTCACTTCTGGCCCGAGCATTGCAACTCTGTCCTGCTGACAGGCTCCACGACGTCCTTGCCTCTTGGCGACGTTTGGAGAAAGAAGACCTGGAGAGTCGCCGTGATTATCTGGCGCATAGGACAGTTACCCCGTCCAAACGCGCCGCGTCGTCGCATAAACATGTCTCATCTCTCCGAGAGAGACTTGGCGAACTGCACATGCCCACAACACCTCTCATTCATGCGGAAGACGCTGCTGCGCTCGCAGGCAGGGCGTTTAATCGCATGGCGTCCAACCTTACGTTCGCTGTTACTGGCCGTGGGCGTTCAGATTACCTCGGGGAGGATTTGCGGTCAAGGAGCAGGGATGGACCCAGAAACAGGTTCGACGGGGAGGAGGTATCGGCACAAGCCAGTCGTGTCCTACAGAAAGGGATTGGCTGGCTGCTTGGGGGGGACGATGGTGCTTAACCCAATCATTACACTTCAAGTTAACTATATCCATTTAAAAGTATATTATGCACATGGGCCCGAAAGCCAGGAAAACAAAACGAGGGAAGGAAGGGAAAGGGTAATCTCTTCGAATGAGGGGCAGTTCCACGAATAGGATAAATCCAATAAAAATAGAAAAGCGCACGGAGCGGATGAGAATACAACTCCCGTCGAGCTAGATGCTGGATATATAATGTGCTGTGGCATGCACAATGTGTCCGTCCTCCCCGCGCCACAACCAAGAAATGACTTGATGCATCTATCCGCGATGCAAAATCGAAAGAAATGGTGTTAAAAGAGTGGATGTTTCAATTGCCGCTTGAAAAACGAGCTGCGTCGCCAGTAGGTGCCCTAGGTCGGTCGAGGACGCCAATTTTCTTTGGTTGATGCCCCTCCAAAGGCGAAGCATAACGTTCATGTGCTTTTCCTCGACCACAGACGTCACAGTACTCCTGGTCCTCTGCCACTCGAAGATCTTCCAGTTCTGCTGTCAAGTCTCTGATCTGTCCGCGTAATTCCCAAATCTGCTGCTGCCAAGCCTTTTTGGCCGACACGAGCTGGTCTTGAAGCTCTTTAACGGTCACAAAGTCTTCTCCTGACGCCTCTGGTGCGGTCGCCGATGTGTCATCGCTGCGGCGCATGGAAACAGGGGTTAAAGGGGACAATGCAGCACCGGAGCTCGCAACGGAACTCGGCGTACGTACATTGCGTTGTACTTCATCCGCGCCAGTTGCTACCATGTCAGCAAAGTGGGAACTAAAGGAGGTCGACACAGGGCGAAGATTAAGGCCTCGGAAGTCGGTCCCCCCTGGAGGAGCACTCTGTGGAACAGTGAGAGAGAGAGGTGGGGGTGGTGTGAAGCTCAAGGCTGATGATGAGCTCCGCCCGGGACCCAGGACAGAAATATTGTGATCCAACGTTCCAGTGACGATGGAGAGTGGAGGTGGCTGTCGTCTGCGTGGAGAAGGCCTCTTCCCATCGGGGCCGTCGCCAACAGTTGGGACATTGTTGGTCGAAGCTAATGTCGGTGAGAGTGAAGGTTTTGGTGCTTTTGAGAGCGCGCTCTTTGAAATCTTGCCACGGAGCTGCGAGCTTTGCTTGGCAGAAACATCGGCATGGGGTGGAATAGCTTGATGGGGGTACTTTTCCTTGTCTCCTTCTGAAACACGACCAGCGAAGAGCCGCATGAACCCACTCTTCTTGTGTTTGAGTGCTCGCCCAGGTACAGCATTCGTTGCGGTCAAGAGCGCGGATCCGTCACCCATTTCAGTCACTTGAGTTGGGATGGTCGGGTGCCGAGTTCCTACACTAGTTGATCGAGCACGCGCGCGAGCAGATGTACCAACGGCGTCCGTTTCTTCCGCGTGGTCTTCCAATGTCTGGGGCATGTCATCTGGATCGGGAAAGGATGGATTTGATCGAGCAACGGTAGCGTGGACTGTATTACCGCGAACTCTCTCCCTTGCCTGGGCTTCTTGAAGGGAAATGAGAGTGACAGTCGCTGAACGCGGATTAGGGTGACGAGGACTATCGAACCCGGACGGGGGTGGATGTAGAGACAAAAATCTGGTGCTGCGGTCAACATAACCGGTATCGCTCTGGTGAATGACGGAAATTGGAGATGAAATTTCTTTGCCGTTGACACGAGGGTTTCCGTGGGATGTACTAGATGTCTCGGTGGAAATGTCTGAAAAAGTTGCGGATCTGATACTGGTGGAGTCGGCGACAGTACTGTTTGGGTCACTGCCGCTGATATCCCCCGAGATAAGGTGGCGTGAAGGTATCGACTCGGGAGAAGGGGTATATGAAGCAACCAGATCAGGGTTAGCGTAAGGATGGACAAATTCGTCGCGAGATGGACGCTCTTGAGAAGGAGAGGGGCTCGGATGGCGTTCTTGACCCATGCGAAAAGCATCAGAGGATAGATGCAAGACAGCACGTTCCTGGGTCATCGATGGAGGGGTCACTCCATCCAAACTGACAGTAGCTCTGGGCAAGGAGCTGTAAGTCTGGGTAAAGTAACGTGAGGAACTTGGGTGGTTGGACATGGGCGCGAAGCTCTGCTGACGTACGGATGTGGAAGTAGCAGAGGATGATAAGGAAGCAGTAGACATGGATTCCTTCGCTAAATGACTGGGCGGAAGGTTAAGGAAACGGAAAAAGGAGGATGGGACCTGGGCTCACTAGAGGGCACCGCGAGAACTAGGGTGATTTCCAGGAGAAGTCTCAAAGGAAGGGGTCGTGGAGGCCTGTGAGCGCGCTGAATCGACGCTGGGTCTGCTGGTTATGAAAGAGCTCCTGGTCAAGGTGCGCATGAGCGTGTCGGCTCTGGAGCTCTTTCCTTTGAGGAGTTTGTTGCCGATGGTCGCGGACCGAGGGTTGTTTGCAGGTTCCTCGAGAGGGGCATCGCCATCGGTCTCCCAGGGAGCACGAGAGTGAAACCTGATCCTAGGGCCGGGGAGGCTTATTCGGTGGGAGGCGTCGTCGTTGGAGTCGTTGACATCTGAGTCATCCGGTACGTCTTCGGCGGAGAGAGAGCGTATGGTAGAGGCTGTTTCGTCGTCGTCGTCGTCGTCGTTGTCGTCGTACTGCAGGCAAGCGGCAGGGTCAGAGATGCGAGAGAAGTTGGGGGTGTCAACATAAGTAGGGCTGTAGACGGAGGGGGAGTCTGGGAACTGTGCGAGGGATGGAAGACGGGCACGGTAGTGAAGGTAATTGCGAGGGTCCGAAATGTTGTCGTGAGGGTCGAGTGCCATAGAAGGGGCAGAGTAGCTTGAAGTGACAGTGAAGAGACGCAAGTTTTCTTTTTTCAAAGTTACATAAAGACAGCCGTGGATTTCTCATGAAACCATGATGGACACCTCCAAGCTCCTCGCCGCATCTGCCAACGGTCGCGTATCGGGAAAACCTTGGAAGCACCAAAAATCCGCCACAGTGTACGGGTCATTCTATCCCCACACCGTTCGTGTTTTGATCGCCCCTGCAGTCGCTCGCAGTCCTCTGCAGGACACAAGTCCCAATGGCACGCGCGCATCGAGAAAACCATGCGTGAGCACGCCGTAAAAAAGCTCGAGTCCGAGCTCAGGCAGGAAAAGCTCGCCGAAAAGCAACGGTGAGTCCCATCCGAGCGCGTGAGCCACCAACACGGACGTGTCCCCCCAGGAAGAGGGAGGTGACCCTCCAACGCCAGAGAGCCAGCGAAGAGCGCCGCAGACTCGAGCACGAGAAATCAATTGTACATGCCACGTCCCTTCTCACTCCACTTGACCTGTCTCTGACCTTAATTGCTTAGATGGGCGCGAGGAAGGCCGCCCGACGGCGCAGAGCCGCTGGACGCAGCAAAAAAGTCAACGGCTAAGTACAAAATACATGTAAGACATGCCAAGTATCTACAGCACCCACGTCATGTCTACCTCTCCATCACTTACGAATGGCTTGTCCAATCCCACGACAACGCTTTCACACAGCGGACAACTGCTTGCCAATATGTCATCCAACTCTGTCCGCAGCTTCTCTGCCTGTTTTTCTGCATCTTTACTTGCCCTCTTCTGTCCACCGCTCGCCCCTAATCCAGGTATCCACCCAGGCGCCGAGACAACTGAAGCGAGTGCATCCGGTAAAATCAGATCACGTAGCCGATCACCAGTACTTCGGATATTCCGTCCGAGTGAACCCGGTGCCTTTGTCCCATTCTGTTGCGAGCCAGCAAAGTTTGCCGAGAGTAGCGTACGCTGTCGGGTAGGTTGCCACGCGTCGCCAGTTGTCGTCGTGTGCTCCGATCCTGTTTTCTGAACGTCCTTGATGAGCTCTGTCTGCAGAGCAAGAATCCGCCTGAGCCCATGGGCGGGCAGGTACTCTTTCGCCTACAAATAGGGCTCAGTTTGGCGGACATACCGAGTTATAATACACCCACCAGTCCAATCAGACAATCGGCATGGAACATATGCTGACAGGGAAATATGTACGACTGCCTGATCAGCAACAGTTGCGCGCAAACGGAGCATCGTTCCCCGGTGTCGATCGTGATAAAACGGCTCTTCAACTCAACAATATCTTGCTTGATTGACTCCGCAGTACGTGTAGCGTCATCCATCCCCTTCCTCAGATCCTCGATCTGGGCTGAGTAGCCTTCCAAAGCGTGCGCAATTTCTTCTTTGAAATCATCAATGACAACAAAGTCCGGAAAGAACGGCAATATATCTTCAATTTTGAGTAGATCTGTGTCTTCCAAGAATCGCATTGCACTGGTCCAAAAAACAATCAACCAGTCATCAGCACAAACCGATATAACTCACGCTTTAATATCCCTCTTGTCCTGCACGACATACCGAGCAATCTTCAGCCAAAGCTTCTTCCTTAGCTGAGGATCATCTTCCGGCATATCGGCATTTATCTTGGCTAACTCGAGGTCTCCTTTTTGTAGCGCAAGATCGACACTGTTTTCATACAGACCCATCTTTGAATAAATATGTACGCAGGGTTGCGTCCGACCTGCTTTTTTGCACAATCGCAATGCATAATCCAAGTCATAATATGGTTTGCCAGTAAGTGGGTTGGAAGGTGCTGTCGTGAGGAAGCGTAACAGAGGGCCGTCGTCGCCAGGAGGACTCGACGACAACGAGACATGAAATGTCACCAATAGGTTGTGGACAGTAGAAGAGGTATTGTGTTGGTTGAAGACAACGTGATTGAGATATCGTATTGCTTGATTGGGTACCAACGGATCACGAGGAAGGTGTTGCAATTGCAAAAGGGAAGGTATCAGTCGCAAAGGGTCTAGAGCCGATTGTTTAAGCCACGAATCAACCATTGCCTTGGGCGCATGTCTGGTGAGAACGCTGCCAAAACGATAGTAAAGCTCTAGATCCGACTACAATATGTTATATCGATCAGCACACCTAAGTAAACGAGTCAACGAACCTGGCGATTGAGTGCGTCGATCGCCTTCAACCAATCTTCTTCGAGTGTCCAGTGCTGAATAACCCGTTCGTGATCTCCAACTACAGTTGCGTAGAAGAGCAGCATGTCCGTTCGTCCGTGGGATTGTATGAGCTCGTACATCGTATTTCGGTCGAGGTTGGCCTGTCGACAATTCCGAGACCGCAACATAGACCAATTCGAGGTCACAAACCTTGTATGTCTCAAAGAAATGACAGAGATCCTCCTCGAGAATACCACGCTCTGCCTGCATATTCTCCACGTCACTCGTCGCTGCCTCAGACGCACAGAGATCATCCAGTTCGTCGCATTTGCTAAGATAAAATTCAACAAGCCAAGTTGCCAACATCATTCGTGCCGTCAGGTCCTGGAAAACCGCACGTGAAAACGTGCACCTACTCAAAGTGTCCAACTTACAGTCTTACGAGTGCGTTCTAACCGACTGATCAGATATGAACGAAGTGCGTCCCGTTCTCCGGCATCCAGAAACTTGAGTGTCACTTCTTCAAAAGAAACCGAACATTGTGTATAGCATTGAGCCGCCTGAAAGTATCGCTTTTCTTCAAAGAAGGCATGAGCCTGGGCAGAAAGAACTTTGTCACGTTGTGTGGCAGTCTGATCAATCTTTTTAAAAACACATTCCTCGTCCTGGACGGTGGAACAAACCTTGGCGTATCGCAATGCGGTATCGAATTCCTTTTGCGCGAGATATATCTGCCATACATCGCGGCTCTCGTTCCCGACCACCAGCTCGAATATCGACTGATCAGTATAAGCCCAATATGTCTTGCGAACAGGGTCTGCAGCCAGCCCTCTGACAGTCTCGTTTGGTCTCTGGAACACCGTAAGGTGCAGGCTCCAGTTGGACGTGGACCCACTCACCAGCGGAACGGTGTCTTCGTAAGTTTGCTTCCCATTCAACGTGCATATTCCTGTGATGCGGTCTCTGTAAAGCAGGATGAAGTGAAACTCCGTAAGTAGAATGGAAGTAGGTATTTCTGTATGCGATTGTTGGACCGTAGACTCGGATGGCAGTGTGGGATAGGGGAGGAGTTGCGTCGAATCAACATGATCATCCAAATTCGTGTCAAAGTTGAGAGTTCCGTGATAAATTCCGGATGCTAGGGCAGAAGACATTCATAAAATATGTCCGATATAGGAAACTACTAACCTGTCATCCAAGCAAGAGTCTTGGGCAATGAGAGAGCCTGGTCCGAATTAGGCGTGAAAAAATGCAGCTCTGAATGTTGCAAGTCTCCGGGCAGTTCAGATATTTCTTCGTCGTTTCAGTGGAAAGCAACCATGATGTAATATGACGACCCACTTGGTGCTGTTTCCCGGTAAATTGCGAACAAGGTAGAAAATAGACGGCCCCCATCATCAGAGCGTCGGTCTGGAGTTCCATTGAATTGATAGATACGCGATGGCGTAGTCACAATTACTAGGGCACATCTCTGATCCGACGGAGGGAAGAGTTCAAATCTGATGCCGGTTATTGGAGCTTTTTCGGGCAATGAGAAGTGCAACTGCAAGTAACGTTCCTGTGACCTGAAAAGATCCTCTCCTGCATCCAGGACTGCTTCAAAAATGCCACCACTTCGCGTTCCAAACAAAAATTCCTTGGTTGATAGAGAGTGCGATGACGAGAGCAGTGCGGGCTTGTTCCAAGCAATGCTCTCAATAACTAGCTTATTAAAGGATTTCAACGGCTTTGGTTTTTTCCAACCGCGATATAGGTACCAGTTTTCGCCTTGGTGGGACGTAATGACGAGATGCCGACCTGATGGGTCCAGGAATATCTTGTATATTGACATCTCGGTAGGCTTGCGGGGAATGGGGATGTCGAGCACCTGTTCTGCATGGGAAAGCTCGATGAGAACAATGGAATTTGATGACAGCGCCATTGCCAGGACGTCGGAGGAGACGGCGAGAGAAATTAGTGGAGCAGGCAGGGTGTACTGTACTCTACCAAGGTCGAAGATGGGCGCATCGACGGGGAAGGAATTTGAGAACGGAGCATCCGCCTGGGGTGGGATTGAGAAATGTGTTGGAAGGAAAGGGAGCAAGACAACACTGACCGAGGTAGAGCCGTCCAGACCTGCTAACTGGTCGTCGTACGGGGAAGGTTCAAACCCTTCGTACTGAACGTGGGGGAGTGGAGAGCGTACATGGCCAGACGGCGCTGCATGCTCGACGACTGTAGCAACGAGGGTGAGCGAAAACGCGCAGTTGGTCGCTGTACTACTTACATTCGTCAAACATGGTCGGAGTCGGTGGCAAGCGTGGTTTACCACACTCATTGACATTAGTACTCTCATCCAAATGACCCGTCCAACACCCAGGTTATTTGTTATCCGACACGGTCAGTCGACTATATGCGCATACATCCACGAACAGCGTTGTTGACGATCTCGCAGGCGAGACCGAGTGGTCGCTTAACGGGTGAGCGTTCGTGTGCTTTCCCCTATATTCTCTGACCGGCGAATAAGACGTCATGTAAGTAAACAACGACCCATGTTTCCCTTGCACATAATGCGTCGATTCTAGACGGGGAGGACCGATATTCCCCTGACGGTTCATGGCGAACAGCAAGTCCAGGAGGCAGCACCACTCCTGGTTGGGGAAGGCCGTGAGCACCATCTTAGCTCGATCGATCGATAACTAATCCAACCCACAGGTGCTCTTGATCCAAGAAACCTCGGAATCGCCTTCGTCTCGCCTCGAAGGCGCGCTTCCGAGACGTTCCAATTATTGTTTAAACACTCAAAGTTACCTGATCATGTCGTAACAGAGCAAGTGCGCGAATGGGACTATGGCGATTACGAAGGGCTCCTCAAGGATGAGATCCTTGCTAAACAGCCAGGCTGGAATATCTGGAGAGATGGGTGCGTGTCACGGTTGGACGCACGGAAAGACCGCATAACCTGATCATTAGCTGCCCTGGAGGCGAGAGTGTGGACGCTATGCGCTCTCGAGTGGATGGCGTGATTGCCAAGGTCGAGGGGACGTGCAGATTGGCGTTGATTACTAACTGATGGGTCGTCACGCAGGTTCGCGAGTATCACCGCGAGTACCTTGAAGAAGGCAAGGGCAGGCGTGATGTGCTCATAGTTGCACACGGACACTTTAGTCGCGTATTGATCTCGCGATGGAACGATTTTGACCTGGCGATTGGTGCGATCGTTCGCGTCGACACGAATTGGTAGCGCTGACTGTGGAGCAGGATCACACTTCAACGTCGAGCCTGGAGGGGTGGGCCGTGTTTGAGTACGCTGTCTGTGACTGACGACGGGTGTGTTGTGCAGGTTTCCGTTCTGTCGTACAACCATGGGTCGCTGAACGAGCCCGGGTTGAATGCGTTGAACATGTATGCGGAATTGAAGTAGCGGCTCAGCTTGTATTGGTGTTTATGTACAGTGTCGGCTAGCAACTCAGTTTTTTTCTTTCATTGTTCTTTTTATTTTCCCTTGCACTCCCAGTGATCATGGCCGACGTTGACCAGACTCCTGTATCATCCCCTGACACCGTCCCCGCGTCTCAGGACCTGGCGTTTCACGCTTGCGGGGACCACGCGGCCTCTGACGTGGTAGATCAAGACACTAACGCCGATAACGTCCAGCCTCAGCCCACGCTCGATGAAATAGTCGAAAACGTGGTTGGTGACACTCACGAAGCTTCCCAGCAGAATGTCCCTCCTTCCACCACCGACGTGTCCAAGAAGGCCGATGTCCATTCCAAGAGCGCGTCACCCGCACCCAAGTCCAAGTCCACCGCGTTGGCAAAGTCTGCGTCCGGCAAGTTGAACTCGCCCGCCCTGGCAGACAAGAAGGTGTGTTGGACGTGCTTTGCGGCCACGCTTCCTTCATTTTGACCATGTGCTATGCAGGCCACGTTGGGTCCTGCCAATGCCAAACCAGCCCCTCCAGGTAAAACCGCTGCCGCTTCCCCTTCCTCCCCTCTCTCCAAAACTGCTACTGCTTCCCCATCTACCGCAAAGAAAACAACCGCAACCTCTTCTGCGAATCCAACCAAGACCGTGACAATGTCTTCTTCTAGAGTGTCAGGCTCTGGGCCTGCTCCACCTAGCAGGAGATCATCTATGCTTCCCCCAAGGGCCCCCTCCGCGACTGGTGTGCCCCCAGCACCCAAATCACGAACTTCAACCCTGCTAGCTTCGCTTGCATCATCCAAATCTCCCCCCACTGAGGTAAATGCGACCCCTCGCCCCTCTGTCGTTTCACCGGTTGGCTCAGTTGGCTCCATCAAGTCTAATGCCGCAGGAAATGCCGCAGTCCCACCTCGTCCTCGTGCATCTGTCTCCGACGCCCTGAAGAGGACGCCTTCGAGCTCAAAACAAACCTTGCCTCCTACTGCTGTTCCCCCTCCGCAAGCTCGTGCAATGCGGCCAATGGGGTCAATCTCCTCTATACGAGAGGTTCGTGACGACCCAAAAGCTCAGGAAAATCTCCAAGAAAAGGCATGATATTAGTTCTAATAACAAGTCGATGCCCTAACCTACCATACAGTTGAAGGAAGCGAACGAGAGCATTTCCATCAAGTCGGAAGCAATAGCTACTCTCGAGGCCAAGGTTTTACAACTTGAGGCATCCCTCGGCGAAGCGGTAGTTGATGTCAGAGCCAAAACATCATTCATTGATCAAATCCAAAGCAGCAAGCAATCGGCGGATGCTGATATCAACAATCTCAAAAGTCGTCTGCAACAGGTGCAGGCGGAACACACTCGCAACCTAGCTAAACTGGAATCTGTTCGTGAAGAAGTACGAATTCTGTCCGTTCATTCCACTCTTATTACTGATATCTTTCTATCGTAGCTCAAGAACACAGAAGAGTCTAAGGCAGCCGAGGCCGAAAACGTGAAGACCCTTGAGGCACTGGTCGAAACGCTGCGTGCGGATATCGTAGCTGCCCAAGACAATTTCGAGTCACTTCGAGCTTCGAGCGACCAGTCATCCGCTGCGGCTGCGGCAGCTGCACAGATGGAGCGCGAAGCTTTTCTCAGGGCCAAGGCGGATGTTGAAACCGTGACTGCAGAAATGAATAGTCTGAAAGTAGCACACGACAAGGCTCTTCAGGATGCGGCGGCGAGGTCCCACGAATCACAACAGCGGGCGGCTGACGTTGCGGCACTTACCAGCCGGATCACCGAATTGAAGGCAGAAAGAGAAGAGAACGCTGCCAAGATTTCCGAGTTGGAAGTTGAAATTCTGGAGCTCAGGGAGAGTCAGGAAAACGCTGAGGATGAACACAAGCGAACACTTGACCATCTTCAAAAGGCGGAGGCTGAACTCGTAGACGCTGTTGCCGCCACGCAACAAATTCTACGTGATATCGAGGCTCGGGATGCGGAGAACGCACAAAAAGTTGCTGACACTGCTCTCCTTCACTCCAATGCAGTTGATCTCATTAAATCTGATCTTACCAAGGCAGCATCCGAGATCGATACGCTGAGGAGCGAACTTGCTGCCGCCCATGCTGCCCATGACGAGGCAAGAGCAGCAGCCGATGAATCCGCCGAGGCGCACGAACGGGAAATGGAGGAAACTGAGCAATCCTATCTTTCAAAACACATCGAATTGTCGGAAGAAATCAAGCGCCTTTCCGCAGAACTTGAGGTGAGGGCAATTTCGCAAACATGAATGTAAATGCCAATAAACAAATAACCCTAATAGGCCCAAGAGACAAAATATAGTGCCAAGGTAGATGCTGTGAAAGCCGAATACGATCAACTTCTTGAAGAGGCGTTTGAGCGGGCCAAGGCAAGTAAAGCCATTCGGGCCGATTGCATATGCTAATACAAATGACAGAACGAGGCGGGAGAAGCACATGGTCAGGACCTTCACGGTCTGCGTGCCGAGTCCCAGGCCACGATCGAGCAGCTCCGGGCAGCTCATCAATCTACTCTTAATAGTCTCCAAGAAGAGCACGCAGCCGTCCTCGAGTCTCAAGTTAGTGCCACGGAAAAGAGATTCAACAGTCAATTACTCGAGCTTCGCGCTACCCAGGATGACCTTTCCAAAGCTAAATCCTCTCTTGATACTTCACGTGCCGAGAACGAAAGCTTGAGGGCACAACTCGAGGATGCCCGTGCCAACTTCATGGCAGCCTCTGCCAACGCGGATCAGGCAGCTGAGATTGATCGTCTCACCCAAGACATTACTAGCCTCCGTGACGAAAATGCTATGCTTAATGATGTCTTGGCGGCGACGAAAGAGTCACTTTCAGAGATGTCAACGAACCACTCCAAGGAGCTTGAGGAGGCGGCGCGCATCCGTGTAGAGGAAGTAATGAGACTGCGTTCCATCCACGACGGGGAGCTCAGCACGCTGGCGGCCCAGAAATCCGAGCTAACGCTATCGCTCTCCGATTTGGAGGGTGAAATTGCAACTCTGAGGGCTCAGCTAGCTGCCGTTGAGCCTGCGGTGATCCCAAGAAGTAATGGTGTTTTCCATGCTTCCGCCACGGCCGTGACACGGGACGAGTTGCAGAAGGTCCACGAAGCACACAACTTGAAAATGCATGACCTGCAAGCTGAACACGATCGCGTTATTAGGGCGCAGAGGATGGAGGTTGAGACACTTCAGACGAGGTTGGACGAGGTTCAACAAGACGTTGCGCGGAAATCGATGGAAATTCAATATCTCGAGCAAGAACAAGAGGAAAGTCAAGATTCAATTACTCGGTATGTCAAGGTTTTTGGACTGCAAAGTTTGTTCGGAGTAGTGATTGCGCTGGCCGTGATCTTTGATTTCATCTAACTACGTTGCTTCGTCATGGTGATGCTTACCGTACATCTTTCTTGCTTCACGTTGATTTGATCGGACTGTGTTCATTGGAACTAATTTATTAACTGCGTCTCGCACGTTTTCCTGCAGATTGAAGGCTGACCTGGAGGCACTGAAATCGTCAACGTCATGATCGAATGCCCAACGGCAGTTCTGCCTCCCCCCACACTTGCAGCCTCATGGATTCGGTGCGGTTTCCATTCGTTTTTCTCGTGGCTCTTCATATTCATTTCGGGGCTCTACCCACTCTCCTGTTACCCGATCCCAGTTCTTTTTTTTTCAGGCCCGGATGGTTTTTTATACTCTATTTCCGCACTACATACCTTCTCTCTTAGTTATGCATGGATGGAAAACTTTAATTAGTTGGCGTGTACTTGGAATGGATTTCAGTATGGATCATCGGCTCCTTCCATTAATGGAAGTTAATTCAGAGTGTCCCGAAAAGGCAAGGGTTACCCGTGTGGGCCCATTTTAGATCGCGACAATTCTTTGTCGCTTTCACTTCTACCTTCACCAACGACAGGCACACGATGGCAATTCAAAAGGAACCTGGCCAGAAGGGTGTCAACTGGTCAAACATTGCCGTCGGTATGTTCTTCTCTGCCATGCCTAGTTGCTCGTTCTTACACCATATTACAACAGGTGCCATCATGAACATGGTATGGTGCACTGTCTGCTAACAGTACTACTGACATCAACGACTTTTTCCGTCGCTGTGACTATCAGTTTGTCAGTACCTCTGTTCAGTGACTTTCCATTTTAGTCTCACTTCTTTTGCTACCATTTCAGGAGGCAAGTCTACGCTACACATCTAGGACTACAATGCGACATGTAAATGATGTTGTCACCAGGTATCAACTCTAGGCCAGCCTCTGGAGGTTCTCAAGACTCAGATGGCTGCCAACCGTTCGCAAACAATGGTTCAGGCCACCAAGGCTGTCTGGGCTCGGGGTGGTGTCACCGGTTTCTTCCAAGGTCTTATCCCATGGGTACGCTGCGAGCGTTTCCCTTGTCATTCCGTGACTTACCTCGGGCATCTTTCAGGCATGGATAGAGGCCTCCACAAAAGGCGCCGTTTTGCTTTTCACCGCCTCTGAGATCGAGACCGCTGCTGTGGGTGTAGGTATCAGCCCGGCGGCCGCTGGTCTTCTGGGTGGTATGAGCGGAGGCATCGCTCAGGCTTATGCAACTATGGGTGAGTAGACAAAAATTGTTGTTGGCTAGGCGATGAGCTGCTATGCAAGGCTTGCGCCCGCTGCTGTGTTTTCACAGCGCTTGCCGTGAAATGAGACTCGACACGAGCACATTACTTATATCGTTGTACAGGTTTCACGACATGCATGAAGACTGTCGAAATTACACGACATAAGGAAGCCGCGAGTGGTGTACAGCGGTCCACCTTCCAGGTATTCATGGATATATACAGAAAGGAGGGTATCCGTGGCATCAACAAAGGTGTCAACGCCGTTGCTGTTCGTCAATGTACCAACTGGGGTTCTCGGTGTGTTACCTCCTTGAAGTTGATGCCCCATCAGTTGACGAGTTTCATCCAGGATGGGTTTTGCGCGATTGGCTGAGTCAATGATCCGCAAAGCGCGTGGCAAAGGTGAACATGAGAAATCGAGTGCAATGGATAGCATGCTTGCTTCTTCGATTGGCGGGGCTTTGGCGACATGGAATCAGCCCATTGAAGTCGTTCGTGTCGAGGTACGTCGCGTCTGCTGAGTCGACTTCTACGGTACTAACACGTCAAAAGATGCAATCGATGGCCAAGGGGACCGCCAATGCTAACCGGCCAGAAAAAATGACCATGCTGAACACGTTGAATTTTATTTACAAGGAAAACGGCATCAAGGGTCTTTACCGGGGTGTAACGCCTCGCATCGGTCTTGGAATCTGGCAAACAATCTGCATGGTTTCATTTGCGGACTACGTCAAAGCTTGGGTGAAGGGTCGTCAGTGATAGTCGCGATAGAGATAATATCCTACTTAGATGAATCATACCATTGCTGTTTCTTTTCATAGACAAATAAACCCGGATGAGCGCTAACAACAACCGGTTCAGAAACTTCATCCACAACAATGAACGCACAAGTTTCAAAGTCGCCTTTACACCCTTTGCTTGCCTTGTATCTCGTCCAGCTGGCTAAAAATCCCCTTCGCACCAAGGCGATAACGTCAGGTTCACGCCTCTCTTCTTTCCCGCTCCCAGGCTAACCGACCGACATCCCAGCAACATTCTCTTTCCTTCAGGAAGTTATCGGATCAAACGCTGCTGGTCTTCCCCCAAACCCAACCTCAAAGGATGCTTCTGTGTTCTCCAAAGCACTCGCACGCCTGCATATCGATGCCAAGGCATTCAAAATGGCATTGTACGGCTTCTTCGTTTCCGCACCCCTAGGCCACGTCCTCGTGGGCCTCCTGCAGAAAGCGTTTGCCGGCAAAGTCGGACTCAAGTATCGTTTGGGGCAGCTGCTGGCGAGCAATTTGCTCGTCGCACCCATCCAGACCACGGGTGCGGTCTCGTGGCCTCGCACACGTTGCCTCGTTGACGTCTTGAATAGCCTACCTGGCCTCCATGGCTGTGATCAATGGTGCCAAGTCCGTTGAGGACGTCGTCCGTACGGTCAGAGCAGGCTTCTTTTCGGTCATACGCGTGCGTCGTGTTTCCTGCGCATGTCGTTGCGCCGCTTGCTCACCTCTGCAAAGATAAGTTGGGTCGTCTCACCCATGTCAATGGTGATCGCCCAGCAGTTTATCCCGGTCGAGGCGAGCAAACTATATGTTTGACATGAAACAAAGCTGACGCAAGGATTGTAGCTCTGGGTTCCCTTCTTCAACATCATCCAATTTGCGCTCGGGGTCTGTTTCTCTTTCTTTACGTTGTGTCGCGGTCTGAATGATCGCTTGCTTACTAGACATTCTTTAACACCAAGGTAAAGAAGTTGCGTCTGGCTGCCGCAAAGAAAGAAAAAGAGCAGAAGGAACGGGAGCGTGCAGAATCTGCTGCCACCGAAACTGAATGAGTATTGGCCCTTGAGTGTAACCCAAATCTAGTTTCTATATACCATATTGCCTTGGTCTATGATACGCTAACGACGTTTATCGGAAACATCGGGCTCTATCGACGAATGTCTGCCACTATCATACATGGTCGGTGCTCCAAAGGTGGTCCTTGTACATAACGATGTCTTGAACGCCATGAAGAGTGATCATGGCCTGAACCTGGCTCCCCGACAATCGTCTCAAGTTGCCATTTCGAGAGTGCGTACGTTCCAGGACGGGCAACCCACAATCTCGTTTCTACCGTCGTAAATTGCGAGGGATGGAGTATGCCTCGCGTGGTGAGCTTTCCTGTGTAGCACGGTGGAATAAGATCACTACGAGCAAATGAGCAAGAACCGAAATCCAAGAGAGAAATGCTTGCGATTGATCATATTCCTCTTCGCTCATCACACCAAATTTCATCACATAACGGGATGGATGGCTCAACGAATGATTCTTCAAAGTGAATTTGACGGGGGCAAGACAGTGTCTGGCATGAGTGAGCACGAGACTGGACCGATCGGACATGACGCACCCCTGCCTGAAATCGTGTTCTACTACATCTTGTTGTATTGACACGACGAGAGGATTCATCTCGACGTTCCAATCGCTGTCATGAATCGATCGCAGAACCTCCATCTTCTCGCGCTGGGTTTCTGCATACATGTTCCGCTTGACTTTTGCATTTTCTACGCTCTCAATGACCTCTCGAAGAGCAGCGTGACCTGCGCCAAGATTCAGACCCGATAGCAGCATAAAGCCCGTTCTGTGGCCAGATATTTCCCAGAATACCAAGAACTCCAGGGAGAGCGGATTAAAAAGGGGAAATATTTGAGGATGGGTAACAACCGGAATATGTGGGTGTGATCGAACTATGGAGTCGGCAACGATCCTCCTTTTCTCTGACAAGAACAGATGCGAGACGACCGGATCATGCACTGAGACACAGGTATCATACTGGGAGAGAATTATGAAACTGGACTGTGTGCCTGAAAGCATCTGCGACTTACAGCACAGATATGGCGGCAGGTAAGATTCAAGGATGGTGGGTCTTTAGGTTCAATCTTGACTCCATTTAAAACATCGCCGAGTGACCTTGAGACGAAGGAAGTCGTGGCTTCTAAGCAACCCGATGAATTCAAAGGGGATGCGCTAAATGATATGCTAGTCAGCTGCGCAGGTTGTAATTGTACGCTAGTTCAAAAGTCCTGTTCAGCCTCCGCAAACAGAGCCGCATGAAACCTTACGATGGAAGTGGAGCCATGTGATGACACTCCCAGACGGGACTGATGGCGGTGATCTGTTTGACCTGCATGGATGTCGAGGATATATTTGACACCTCAAGGTTAACAATAAATGTACACTCGGTGGAAGGGCTTGGAGAGAAAGTTGCCGATAGTTCCAACGAAGGGTTGACTTCGTAGGTTCTTGTTACACGCGTACAGTGGAAGGCGCGACCTCCGGACTAAGAACGACAGTCAGTGGCGTTCAGGATATGGATATAATATATACTTCTCGATACACAAAAAGAAGGCAAAGTTGCTGGAATCCAACATGACAAGCACGCAAAATAAGAGTAACATCGGTGCTGTCACCTGCGCGGAGTTCCTTATCGATAGGTACAGCATAAGGGCTCCATGTTAAAAGTTTGTTGCTTATAGGTAAGTTTTCAGTAAAGCCAGTTGCCACTGGCACCAGCAAGAATGAGTTTTCCCGTCTGACGAGTCGCATGGAAAGGAGCTCACGACTATTGCTCTCTCTCTGTGATGACTCTAACCACAACTGGTCTTCTGGGCCGCCCACTAACCAGATCTCATCGATGGTTTTGCACCCGGAGTTTGTCATGCAAAGCTTCGTCGACCGATGCTCACCTTCGTTCAAAACGAGCAAGCAATCGTTCTCAAACGAGATGGCAAGCTCTTGACTAGCCTCTTCGACGTCAATTTCAATCAACATGTCAGCGGCATAGGCAATAGTCTGTCTTTGTTGAGGTGTGTCTTGCAATCGCCTGCCACGTCGCGCGAGAGAATCTCTGGTGGGAAGCAGACCAAGAAAGTCATACGTGATGCCAGGAAAAGTCAAGGGAGTTGCCCGTGATGCTTTCACCGCGATTGAAACCTGAATGAAATCGATTAGAACGAATGAGCTCCGAGGGTCAAATGTTTTATGGAATTCTCACCGTACGCTTCTCCCTTGCATGAAGTACCACCTCTTCCACGGACTCGATGGTGACATGCCTCTGAATCCACTGGGTATCTCGGTCCCTTGCTTCCACAACGACTGTCAAATTTGTGAGGGTCACTTCTGTGTCTAGTGGGTTTCGCAGAGCAACATCCAGCCAAAAAGATTCTAAGGAATGGTGTTGAGGCAGGCATTCTTGTGGATGCAAAACTCGGCATACCATCCACAGCGGCCCTACCACTCTTCTCGAGTACCTCTTTGCCGTGAGTCTTCCAAAATGTCGACCAGATTTCTTCTTTTTTTTCCCATTCTGCCTGATCACCGCTGGTAGAGTCTCGGAGCAGTCGTGCACGACTTGCAGCAGGAGACACAAATGCTACAGGCAACTTCAAATCATGGAAATCAACATCCTGGCTAGAGATGGACTTCAAGTGCTGCGCAAGGATTAGGACCCTGATTCTCGTTTGAGTGACAACGTACAGAAAAAGCCACCGTAAAATCTTCCAGCAGCACCTTGTCTGGGTCGACTTCCTTACTTTCATCTCCGTTTGCACGTTCGATTTTGGCGGGTGATGAGCATGATATGGAGGACCAACGTAATTGTCCAAGGAAAATTTTGACTGCGCCCCTGATATCTCCAGTCGTGTATGAGAGTCTACCTAAAGCCTATGATTAACATCAACGGAACGAAAGTATGGTGGCGAACCTAATGGATGCTCGATACCCGACAGGATCGCATCAAAACCAATATGGCCGGGAGAAGGTTGCCCTTGCGAGTCCCAGAATGATGGCGATAACGTCTTATGCGGTCGATTACTGAAAAGCTGGTGGGCTTTCCGCAGGAAAAACATTGTCAACGGTTTCTAACACGGCTTTATGTGACTTTTCGGCGCACGAGAATGAGTGAGACCCACGATGCCACATTTCTCAAGCTTGGTAGCAGCAAAGAGATACCACAACGCGGCTCTCCGATTTGCGTTTTTCTGGGCACTCAAGAGCGCGGCATGAGCGAGAAGCAATGCCGCCGGCGGTTCCTCAGCCTTAAATGTCGCTGTATCAATCAGTGCCGTTCTATGAGCACGGAAAAGGACGGAAACCTACATTTCCTGCAGCCCATACGAGCCACCTTTCGCCCTCCAAAATGTCGCCAGTGAAGTCATTGGTGGGAATACCGGCTTCCCAGCGAACGGCACATCTGAGTGCGTGTACTTGTGCCTGCGGAGACATATCTGTACCAAAGGTAGAAAGTGCGTACAAAGCATGTCCAGCAACTGCAGGGGAAGGAGATAAGAGTAGCGGTAAAACGTCCTAGTAAAATTCAGTTGGATGGATAAACGAGATGCAGATGGGACGGGTTACCGAACCACCCTTGTTTTCCTTTCTCAGTGATTCCCATACGCTGGTGGCAAGTTTATAATCGCCAAGGATAGTTGCAAATTCTGCGAGGCGTCGCAGCTGGGATGGAGGAGCAGCAATTGAAGGAAAGGCCGGCTGGGAAGGAGTGGAGGTGTACGCGCGGGACGGGACGGGAGGGATAGAAGAGGAAGAAAGGTGAGTAGGTTGTTGTGTGGGTGAGGGGGTCGAACTGAAAAGCTTGCGTGTGGAAGAGAAAAGGCGGGAAGGCAGGCGCCTACTAGAAGAATACGCTTCATTCCATTCTAACACACATTTTTCCATCCAGGGGACAAGACTCATGACGACAAACTCGCGCGCGAAACGGGCCATTTGCTCAATGTCTGGCTCTGACAACTTCAAAAAGTTTGGCGAGGAAAGCGGAAAAGAGATGGGTTTGGTTTGGGGAGATGATGCGCCATTTTGCCAGTTTTCGGAGGAAGGCGGGGGAAGACGAGGGGGGAGGACAGGAACTGGGACAGGAGGGGGTGGAGGGGACGGGAGGGAAAGACGAAGGATGAAGGCATGCAAACCATACTGTTTGGTGACAGCATTGAAGAGAGCTGTGGCCCTGCGGGAAGGTGTGAAGAGATGAAAGCGGAGAGGAAGGGAAGTGACGTACTCGTCATCGGACAGGGGGGAATTTTTGGGATGTACGATCAGGATATAGAGGAGACGGATTGTATCGACCCATGAGGGAAACTCGGATGCGCGGGAATGGAGGGTGGTGATGGCTTGGAGCGGGTTTGGGGCGGTAGTGGACACGGCCAGGATGACTGAGAGGAGGGTGAGCGAGGAGAGAGGAAAGAAGAGGGAACCTACCCGAGACGGGATGGTTCCAAGCGTCAAACTTTGAAGGGAGATGATCGCCTTGGGCGCAACGGGAAAGTTCATCCCACCACGGGGTGCGAGCGGAGTAGCGATCGGGGTGGACGTCTAGCTCCTTGAGCCAGAGAGCACATTGATTGGATATTCGCTCGCCAATCCAGTCGATGGTTCTAGTGGCGCGCTTGTCGTCGTCCTCGAGACAGGCGCGCTCGGTGTCTGCGAGATCGGAGAACCTGAGGGCAAAGGACGGATGGGAGACGGTAGAGAGGGAGGTGGTGCGTGTGGTGACTGGGGACAGAGGGTGAGTGGGGCTCGAGGAGGGATGAGGACGTGAGGATACCTTGGGGGAGGGGAGAGAAGGACTGGAGGATGTCGTGGAGGGGGGGAAGGGAGGCGTCGTGGAGGAGACGGACGAGGTCCGTGCACGGGAGGACGCAGACGTGCGGGCTGAGCGAGGACGGCAGCGGAGGGCTCATCGAGCGTAGTGTAGGTGACAAGTGTACGATAATTACATAATATAATGATAATAAAATACAATACAATCAGAAACCACCACCAAAGATATCGCCGAGCAAGAGACCGCCTGCCAAACCGCCGAGCAGGAGCGCTGCCGAGTTGTCCTGGCTCGATCCAAACGGCCCGTTGTTGTTGTTGTAGTACCCTCCCTGGCTCGTCGGGTGATACGGCGCATATCCACCGTGCGCGCGCATGTATGCCTCGCGTTCTTCTAGTCGTCGTCGCCGCGCCCGTCTCGCCTCCTCTTCCTCCCGCGCCAACTGCGCCGCTCTCATTCGCCTGTGTTCTTCCCGCTCCTCCTTGGTCCCGATCGCCTTGTCCTTCAGTCGGCCAAACACCCCACGCTTCTGCTCCGTGTGTGTGTGCGAGCCGCTCGGCCCCGCGTCGCCATCCCCCGCCACTTCCGGCCCTTCTTTCTTCTCTCCGCTCCCCGATCCCTGTCCGCTGGTGGCCGCATCATACGAAGGCGGCGCATCGAGCTCGGCTTCCCCTTGTGACCGTTGTTCTGGGTGCTCGCTAAGAAACTGTTCGTCCTCCAGAGGGTGTACCCAGATCGCCCGAGGAGGTGTCGCACGGGTGTCCACCTAACGCGCCACGACGTCAACTCCCACATCAACCGCATAGCGTGACAACGCAACTCACCCAGTAGGCATGATCGTAGTGCGAATCGTGTTGCTGGACCCAGCCGTCTGGTAGAGGGGGATTTGACATGATGGTGGGTGAGTGAGGGGCCGTTATGTCGGAGTTGCCCGTTCTATATCTATCTAACACCAGCCAATTGCACGTGCTGTGGGGTATGTCATTGTCCATCCTAATTAGGACACCTCCCCCTATGTACAGCATTCACCGGTCACCGACCAGTGACCGACTCATACCCCGTGTGTGCGCAGAATCCGTATCGTCTCCTCGATCTTCTCCACTTTCTGCTCCAGCGTCATCTGCCATCGACCATCGTCAATCGCCCGCACCCGTTCAATATCGTCAACATACCTCGGAGAACAAGTGCATCTCCCTCCGTCGTTCTTCCGTCACAGCTTCCTGCCGCGCGATGACCTCCACAAGATGGCGCAGCTCTTGTTTTCTGCCATCGCCACGCACCGCTTGCTTCGTCTTCACCCGTCCCCGGATACCCCAGCCATTCTGTGCTCCGTTATTGCTCCCCCCAATGGCCCAATCCTCCCGAATACCCCATCCGCCCTCGTTCCCACGTGCCGAGTCCATACCCCATTCCTCCAGAACGCCCCATCTACTCTCACTTCCACGCGATGACTCCGTCGCATCCGATCCTGCACGCGTAGACATCACACCCCTCCTGTCCCAATCATCTCGGAAAGACTTCCCCCATCCAGACCCTCCATACTCGCGGCCCTGCTCGGATCGTGTCCATCCTCCCAACATCCCCAGCACCTCTTTCGCTGTCCTCCACCCTCCGTCTCCCTCCATCTTGTCTAGAAACTCCTCCAGCCGGAGTACTTCTCCCTTCTCCGCCGCATCCATCCCGCGTTGCCAGAACGGCACCAAGTCATACACATGGTCGACGTGCGCATGCATCTCCCATTGACGTAGACCTTCTGACGTAAGTCGAGGATGGGTCATCTTGTCCCAGCACTTCTCATCCGCAGTAGGCTGCGAGTCGTTCACCGGAATGCATCTCCTCTCCCCTTTCGCTCTACATCCCTCCCTCTCGTGACCGGTTTCTTGTCCCGTGAGACTTGGGAAGAACGATTGCCCTCCATCGATCCCAGTGGTAGGACATACGTTGTACATCCATTTTTGCCCTATTACAGTAGTGCCTTCTGTCAGCTCTCTAATTACCAGAAAGCCACAGACGGCTCACGTTGATATTTCTCAAACGACCCTCGCGGTGCAGAGATGGGAGTAGGCATCAAGTCTGCATGAGTACCAGTAGCTTACCCTCATCCCCCATTTATGTCTAGCACAGCAATCCCAAATTAGGTATTCCGTTAGGAGTCCATATTACATAACACGGTCTCGTACATCACAATAAACTTAGGATGGCCCTGGAAGAGGATTGGCCCACGTCCCATTCGACCACAGCGTGGCAGGCATCGTAAAGTCTCCAGCGTTTCCATCACTCGTGTACTGCAAAACAGTCCATAGTTCGTCGTTAGGTGACAAGCATGACCACTCACAGCCAATCTAAAAAAGTGCGGCAGTCCTGTCTCCAGTCCAGCGAGCGAGAAATTGAGGGCGCTGCCCACGAAACGCTCCACATCGTCTACTAGAAGCGAAAATCCGTTCCAGCCTTGGTTGTACAAGTTGTCCGGTATAGGAGCCCATGAGATAGTTTGGTTTGCGAGTGTGACCGTTGCATCATAGTTGGATGAATTTGTAAGGAATGTCGGGAGTGCCGAACCAGTCGGCCCATTACCAGCGAGCTAAAAACAGATCAGTTTGAAGCAGACATGAGACAATTTCGAGGCACACATCTACTGCAGTCTCCAAGATGGATGCGAACCCCCACGCGGCAACCCCATTCAAGAACATTCCAAGTAGGAATCCCTGATAAATGGCCGAGAGGCGAGTCGGAAATCCCGTTCCAGGAAACAGTGCCATGGAGATAATGTAGTGGTGCAGGAGTAGCTGTAAACCCGGCAAAAGCCCCAGAACGAGAATAACCAGGCCGCCCATGATATGCCAGCCCAGGTAATAAGGCAGATAGCCAGTTTTTCGAATGACACGGATTTGATTTATCACGATGGCCAATAGAATCAGCACAATGATAATCAATGCGACGAGGCCGCCAGGTTGCTGTGTGATATCTTGGGCTGTGAGATTCTCGATAGGTATTTGTGCCATGGTGAGGTTTGTGAGAACTCCTGTCCAGTATGGCGCAAGATACCAGACCATGGCCTCAAAAGGTCCCTTTGCAAAGACAGGAAGCGTGAAGCGAACGGCAACTCTCCAGAAAGCGTAACAGACAAAGAGTGCAGGAAGGAACCTACCAAAGGCCACATCCAACGGCGGCGGCGTGGCCTGAGGCTGTGAAAAGAGAGAAATGTGCCAAAACCCAATGCACACAAGGCACCAGTATAGCACAATGGGTTTAGGTCGAAGAACGAGGAATAAGATACATGTAACCAGAATATTGAAAGCCAGAGCAGGATTGCGAAGGTCTGCACAATGTGAGAGCAAAGCAGAAGGAGTGAATCGGAATGAGAGAGGGAAAACCGAAGGAAAACCAACGGAGCTGAGGCCAAATGCAGTGGCAGGCAAATAGTTTGTAAAGTTGCCAACAAGCTCAACAGTTGCACAGCCTCCTGTGGAGTCGCTGATAAAACCACTACATGTATACTTGGTGAATGCTCGTACCGAAGAATACGATCAGACTCACGCCTGTATTGCAGAGGAACAGATAAAGCTATCACCCCTGTATGTCTTCAGCGAGTCCCCGCCGCCGACCAGAAGGGGTACAAAATCAAGTTCCATGTTGCCGACCACATAAGGGTTTTGAACAAGGACAGAACCACACTGAGCCGGGCATCGGAAGTCGAGAGAAAAATTCGTAAAGGGGGTACACAGTTCTCCGTTGAGACCACAGCCGGCGTTCTCCGCCCAGAAGACAGATGTGCAATCAATGAAAGAGGAAGAGGGTGTGAGGTACCACTGGGCGCGGGTAAGGAAAGCGAACCCGATAATATAAGCCGCAGCAAGTAGAACGAATAGCCATGGTGCAGTGAACGGACGGGTGAGTCGAAGTATCGTAGGCTCGAGTGCAATTGTTAAAGTATGCCCTCGGAAGTTGTATGTGCGACCGAGAAGAGGGATAGGGTCTAATGGTAGGGATATCTAGACAAGAGGGAAAACATCGAAGGCATGACTCACCGGGGAGGACTATCTTCGGTTTGGGGCCTCTTACGTAGAGAAGAACCCTCTGGAACAACCGATGGAGGCGCGGAAACCGGGAAGCCGAGTATGCCTGAAGGGCTATAAACCTGCGCGATTGCAATGGGCAGGCATCCTCGAATTCTGTCTTTCCGGATGCCATCTCGACCGGCAGGCTCACATGTGTCGACTGGGAGGGGGTAGGCTCGCGCTGCATGAGAGAGGCGCTGAGCTGCGGGACTGCCACATTGCTATCAATATGGTTGCTGCCAGTGTGACTTTCGGCTATATGATGTTTTCCGGCCGCCGCGTAAAACCAAAAGTCACACGAACCATTGCAAGCACGGACATGTGAGAGGCTAGCGACCTGTCCATTAAGTCAATTTATATAAAGTTGGATAGCAACAAAGTGTAGCGTGTTTGAGAGACTAATAGTATCAGTTTGGATATCTCGACAATCTGCGCTCAGATCGGGCCCACTACACATCGCTCAGAAGACGGTCAGACGAGTGGTGTGGTGCACTTACGGTAGTCGTAGACGAAACGAGTGTGAATCACCCTGTCTGACGAGGTAAAGGTGGTGTATCTGACATAACGCCTTTCTCCGTTCACGATTGCAAAACCCCATGTCTGATGCAGGTGAGAGCAGTGCAGGGGATGAAAGCAAAGCGATTCACCTGCAGAGCTCTCCACGTGAACTTGTTCTCGCCGGGGGTACTCCAGGAGTCGGTGAACACGATACCATTGTCGATGGTATCCTGGGTCCAGTCTTTGTCTTGTTTCAGAAGCTCGTCGGTGATTTCCGCCACAGGCATCCTGCAGGACTTTTCAGTCACATGACCGAAGAGACTATCGTATCCGCCATGCTCGATCCAGTCCAGAGCACGATTCTCACTGTCGCCTGAGAAGCCGCCCGAGAGTTGCTGGTCAATGTCAATGTGCTCGATGCCAGCCTCGTCTGTGGTGTGCTTTATGAAGAGAGTGAGCGAGAACGCAGCGATCGCGCGTCGCTTGATCCATGACACGCCCTGCAGCTGGAGTATCTCTTCGGTGCTGTCGCTGAGGGCCTTGTTCTGTCGCTGTAGTTAGCGACGACGAGCAAGGGGGTGTGGAGGAAAGACGACCATGAGAAACTTGCCGCCCATGGCTTTGGTGGTGACATGGATGGGTGCTGCCATGGCAAACTATTGGGAGAGGTTTCAAGGAGTGAATGGTATTTCTGTGTTTTTATACACGCGCATGTGTAGATATCGTCACCACCGCCCAAACTGCGTCCCGACCCCGCTCCCAGGCCTGTGGTCCTCTCGCCTCACTACCACCAAACTCTACCATGAGCCCGTACTGTGACCACTCACACCAGATGTGAATCGACCCGCTCGACGGACCCGCCCCACCCCCCTTTCTGTTTGGCTCTCCCAGCCAGCCAACGAAATCCTTCCCGGTACTGTCTTTTCCGATCGTGATCACCGTCGAGGTCGCTTCCCCCAATTGCAACTCGATCGGCAGACGTGGGTACGGAGAAAAGGCAGATCTGGCTGGCTCGTTCACGTTGTATATATCTATCGCTTCTAACTGGAGATCGTCGTCCTTGAGCTGCTCGCGTCTCAGGCCAGCCGCTGGCTTGTATCCGTCCCGCGGTGAGAATTGGAGGCTGACGCCAAGTGACAAGTAATTGAGGTAGACGACATCAGAGTAGGATTTGACGTCTGGAGCGGGTATGGTGCCCAGCGTGCCGAGGTAGTGAGCAATCACGGGCGCAGAGGGCGTTTCGCCAATGAGATCCCCGACGTTGAACATCTTGTCGGTCTTTCAAGCTCCGATAACGACCTCCTCGCCGTCGTCCACAGCGTCGAGCATCATGGTCCGCCCTGTGCCAAAACATGAACCGGACGACGATGCAGCCAGATCGTCCTTACTTTCTGCCTTGAACCCCCTCCGCATCGTCCTCTCCGTCGTCCAGTACTTGTTTCCACCAGCGACCTCCCTCAGGATCGCTTCCCATCTTGTGCCCTTGCTCGTCGGCTTGTCTCTCATCCCACTTGTCCTTTTCCTTTCTCTCTTCTCGGGCTGGTACATCTGGAAGAATATCCCTGTCTCCTGGCAAGTCCCCATCTATCTCCAATATGGGTCGGTTCTGCTCTCTCTCCGTATTCGCCTTGTTCACCCCAGCCGTAGTGATGGTCCCTCGCCCTACGCCGAATTATCGCTACCTCCTCTCTCCACCACCCAGCCTTATGATGTTTCCCTCCAGTTGATCCTCCCGGCCTCTGAAGCAAACTTTGCGCTCGGCAACTTCATGACTACCTTGTCACTTTTATCACCTTCCAACAGAACCCTCTTGACGGTGAGCAGACCGGTATGTTTATTATTTTCCTCTCCTCTGCTTTTTCTTATCACCCTCAAGTCTATTGCACTTCCGCCAAAGCGCTCCGCATTCTTCGTCTCACGACTTATTGATGTGGATGTTCCCTTACTCTCCTCTTACCTCCCCGGAACTTCGAGCATGAATGCAAGGATTGACATCGGTCGCAGGGATGGCTGGAAAAGTCTGGGTACTGGCCAAGGTCGCGAGCTGAGTGTTTGGAACGCCGCCCTCAAGGGTGTTGTTAGACTCCAAGGGATTCGGTAAGCACATCTTCCCCTCGACTTGGGGCCATCCAACGAGTGTTTTCAACAGCGGTCTGGTGTCTCGTTTCCCCCTTACATCTGCTCTTGTGGGCTCTGCTACTTTCTTCACTCTCTCTGTAATCGTCCTAGCCGCATGCATTCTTCCTGCGGTCCAGTGGCGGACTCCTATGGATGAAACGCAAATTGTGTCTGAACCCAAGGAAGAGAGGCCCGTCCGTATCCGAAAGCGCCCGCGCAGAACTGTCGCCGGTGAAGGGCGTGCTTCGAGCACCGTTGGTTTTTAACCTCTACGCCTCGTAGCTTCTTGATCACAACATTTTCAGGTCTACAAGTCAGAGGATACACCTGTCGATATTCCTTCTGGTCTTGCATCAGACGGCCTTCCTCTCAGACGACGTCGCTCACGAATATCTGATGTTCTCCTGGACTCCGAAAACTAGATTTCAGCTAATCAACTGCCGGTCCTCGCAGGTACTACATACAGAACTGCATATTCATGTGTTTTAAATTAGGCACGAGTTAATTTCATTGTTGATTCAGCCCCTGTTTCAGTCATCAAGGCCGCCAATGTCATATGAGTAAACTCAGTATGTCTTCTTATAAATACTCATGACAATAGGTTGGCCATTATTGGCTATTTCTGGCCAGCGTCTGGTATAGCGACCGAACTTAAGTCGCATTTCGTACCACCCTCTGTCAAATGGGTACCCTGCGAGCGGAATTATTGTATGCTGTTGCAAGCAAAGTCGTTCTGGCTGCTGGCAGATCCCATGGGATTGGAAAGATAGTGTACACAGACTCTGACATAGTAAAGTACATTTGCTCATCCTCGCAGATTGCCTCCGCTTTCGTCAGAAATGGCGCTACAGTGAATCTGATCAATATCTCTCGAACCGATGAGGGCGTTGTTCCGACATATTAGGTCTGTGGCTTTGCGCGTTCTGTCAAGGATTGTGACGCGGCCGCGGCGGAAATTTCTGCTCTTGGTGCTGGCAAGTGCATATCCATTCCTGCAGATGTTTCCCAGCTTTCGGAAGTGAACTGTTTGGTGCAGGAACTTGGGGCGGGAGAAGAGGCTTTTCATGTCCTCGTCAACAATGCTGGCACAGTGGGGGCCCAACCCTTGGATGACTATCCGGTCGGTCCTTTCCCGGATTTTATCTTGACCTGGAGCTAATGTGAAACACATGATGAAGGCTTTTCCAAAGTCCTCACGCTAAATATCCAAAGAGTCTTTAGCACAGAAACTCTTCTCCGCGCTGGTGCTGCCCGCGGTGGAAAAATTGGCCGTGTTTTCAATGACCTGTCTCGAATCAACGTATGCACACCATCGAGTTCTGAGATTTCGTGTCTTCCAATTCAAATCCTACCCCTTTATCAGATCGGCAGTGTCGACGGTCTAAGTGTTCCTGACCGTAACGTCTGTGCATACTCTGCTGCAAAAGTCGGGCTTCATCATCAGAGCCGCCACCTCGTTGGACGACTCGGAAAGGAAGGTATATTGAGCAATACGATTGCCTGTGGTATGTTGAAATTTTAGCTAGATTGTTTCTCTCTTCAGGTGCCTTCCAAAGTAAACGTAAGTGGCTAAGCCCGTATACATGTGATGAGTGCATGCTTGAACAGTGACTGCCGAGATGTTGAATACCGTGGGGGACATCCTCATATCACAAATGCCAACAAAACATCTCGGCACTCCAAAAGACATCGGGGGCGCCGTACTATTCCTTGCTAGCAGAGCTGGAGTATATGTGAACGGCGCAACGATCACTCTTGATGGTAGCTTCCTTGTTGACACGGCCTCATGCAAACTTTGAGATCACAATGTTTCCTTGATGTGTGTTTCTACAGTGCAATTCGCTTTTGAGTATACCTAGCACTGTACAATCGCCCGATCTCATTTCAATACGCATGTTTTCGCTTTCCTGCTAGTGGATTCATGCCTTGGGTTTTTCCTCAACCGGAGGCTTGGAGGAACCGCCTGTTTCTCCCCCAAGACTTCGTACCATGTCTGCCGCTTCATCACCATCGAGACCAAGATCCTTGACTAGCTGCGTTAAATCGTCGTCCGTGACCCGTACTCCCTGAAGCCCGAAGCCTTCGAGCTCTGTGCTGATATCGAAATCCTTTTGTTTGTTGACCGGTTTTACCGGGGTGTCGGGATCTTGAGGAAAGAACTTGGGCTTGTGGTGCTCCGGGGTCATCTGGGACACAGGAACTGCCCCAGGAACACCAACCGGTTTCACGACGGGGGCGGGTCGGTCTTCGTCGACGTCTACATTCCAGCTTTCCTTGAGTCGGAGAAAGGCTTCTAGCTCGCCATATTCGGCGGCTTCTTCACTGACGACTGGAGATCAGCAGGATGAACGGTGCGGCAAACAGCACGCGATGCCAACAATGCGTCAAAGTCCTGTGTCCTCGATGCCTCGGTGAGTAGTCCGTGTGTCGAGACGGTAGTATACGCACCCCTGGATACCTCCCCCCGACGAGTATACCGGGTAACTGCTGCTTATCTGCGCGAGATCAAATCCAAAAACTGGCAGATACCACATGCCTGGGCACACGAACCGAGTGGAGCCTTTCTTTTCCATAAACGTTTGGCGTCTTCGTCTGAAGCCAAGTCATAAGAAGTGAACGGGATCTTCTTGGTCTGCAGAATGCGCAAGATGTACTCTGTAATAAAAGATGCATCGTGTATAACTTTCGATGATCCGGTTGTACTGACTAACCTTGACGCTTTCGAAGGACAGGCTGGGAGGCAATTGTGGTGAGGAATACTTGGATCGGTGGTGAAGGCATGTAAGTAGGAGATCAATCGATTGTATACCAGCTGGCACCGTGGGGACTACTATATCTAGATCTAGCTAGTCAATGATCTTTGCCAGCATACAGTCAATATCGATGTCCAAGTTGTCAATCCTGGTCGTCTGTCTGGGCAACATCTGTCGCTCTCCCATGGGAGAAGCCGTACTCAGACACGAAGCTACGAAGCGAGGAATCGACATTGAAGTCGACAGTGCAGGCACTGGAGCATACCACGTTGGCGCCAATCCAGATTCCAGGTATTCACTTGCAACATTCAGGTACATCAGTACTCGAGTACTTACGGATTCTGCAGAACCGTCTCAACATGCAAGAAGGTCAAGATTTTAGGTTGCGAGCATGCACAGCGAGTCGGGCTGACTTGGTGACGATCCAGCACAATATACCAATCGATCACTCGGCACGACAAGTCAAGGAGGCTGACTTCAACAAGTTCCAGTATATCCTTGCCGCAGACGAATCAAATCTTCACAACTTGATCGCGAGGAAACCAGTCGAAGCAACTGCAATCGTGCGTCTCTGGGGATCATACTTGGACAATAAGCCCATCCCAGATCCTTACTATGGAGACATTGTAAGGTGTTTGTCGTAACTCGGGACAGGCACTGACATTCCGACGTTGCAGACGGGATTCGAGCGGTGCTTCGAAGAATGTACCAAGTTTTCAAATGCCTTCCTCGATGACGTTGTCAGCAAAAACTGACAGTAACTCAAGCGTTGCATGATGTATAATACAACTGCGCCCAGCTCATCTGCCGAGGCAAGATAACAATAGATCAGTTCAACGTGGGCATGTTGACCGCCGCACGGTTGCCTATAGCGTCTTCTGCTCTCCAAAGGCTTGTTGTGGTCTGGAATTGGGTGTTAGCCTTTAACAGATGGTTTCCAACTGGGAATCCGTACCTTGTTTTGCGTATAAAAATTGATCCCGCTATATACATGTTGGTCAACCTTCTGGCAAGTAGCGATTACTGGTCAGGGAATAGCTAACCTCTTGCCGTAGAATCCAATATCACCTAACGCACTTCCTTTGTTGCCACTCCAAGCAAACATGGGAAGAGGAACTGGGATAGGCACATTAACACCAATCTGGCCAACGTTCACTTCTGTCTCAAATTTGCGTGCTGTTGCGCCGGATTGCGTAAAAATAACAGCGCCATTGCCATAGGGGTTTGCATTGATGATATCGAGAGCATCATCCAATGTATCTGCGGAGATAACCGTTAGCGCAGGACCAAAAATCTCCTCCCTTCGAGAGATGGGTAAGACACAAAATAGACAAGAGAACAAGTAAACTGACCGGTAGCATTGCATGGTGGTTGTGGCTTCAAGAATAGTGGGACCAACGAAATTGCCATTGGGGTAATCCGGCACGGTGACTCCTCGTCCGTCGAGATGGATATGTCCGCCCTCTTCTGCCGCGGAAGATATGAGCCTTTCCACGCGGGACTTGGCAGCTGGTGAGATGAGAGGGCCGCTGTCAAGTGATTGGGTGTGAAATTAGGATTGATTTAGAGTAAAACACACGCGTACAGATCTGCACCACTTTCAAATCCTCCGTTAGGTTGAAGTTTACGTGCACGTTCAACTAATTCAGGAAGCCAAGACTGCGCTGTTCCGACCAGGACGACTAAAGTGTGCCCCTTGAAGCTCTGGTCGCCTGATATTTCCAGGAACTACTCACCTACGGATACGGCCATACATCTTTGCCCAGCAGCTGAATCACGAAGTTCATCTTTCTGAAAACCGTGTCCAAGAACGACGTACCGCCGAAAGCGGCCCCCACAATCGAATTCAACGCAAGGTTCTTGTTCGCTATCAAAATTTAAGCAACAGTCTAGTGATGAGTGATACGTGCTTACCGTCGGGCATCAATACTGCATGGTTCTTCGCTCCCATATTTGCCTGGACATGATAATTCATACTGTGCTAATCCACCCAGTTCGGCGGTAACTTACCTGGACACGTTTCCCATTCCCAGTGCCTCTAAATCAACGGTCAGTTATGAATGTATCACACACATTGACTAGCCTTTGATAAATGTGCCGACCAGCACGATCACCACCAACAAAACTTATAGCCCTGATGGCGGGATGATCGCAGATTGCATTAACAACGGGAACAGTCCCGTGCACCACGTTGACAACGCCAGGTGGCAGGCCTTCCGCACGACTGTCAACACGATCCATAAGGATTTAGTCCGAGATCATAATACCTGAGCGTTCGCAAAGTTCTGCAATGATCATGGCCGCACCGGGATCACGCTCTGAGGGTTTGAGAACAAGTGTGTTTCCTGTGACGGCGGCCATCGGTATCGTCCACAGGGGAATCATACTGCGTGAGGTAAGCAATGGGATCTTGCATAAACATCGAGACATACGCAGGGAAGTTGAATGGAGCAATACTATGACGGACAGATATGAATGTGTGAATGTCTCAAGATACAGCACTGACCTTGCGCAAACCCCCAAGGGAACTTTGCGAACCTCGGTATCCATATCTTTACTGACTGTGGAAAATAAGTCATAATCACGACGTGGAAATGACTGTCTCTGAGACCTTCCACTTTATCACCAAGCAATGTGGACGTTATTCCGATTGCAGTTTCAACGACTTGAAGCCCGCGGAGAACATCGCCGTGTGCATCTTAATATGCGCGGGTTAAGATTTGTTAGTGTGCGTGCGTTAACTGCATACCTGGCAAAGTCTTTCCTTGCTCCAAGACGATACTAGCAGCTAAGGCATCTGCATTCTTGCGGATCTGATTTTGGAGCCTGGGGATGATGAATGAAATAATTCGAAGGAAATGTAAGGGACACACTCGATGGCAAAACGTTGACGAGACAAGACGCTCTGTCTGCTCCAAGTTTTGTAGGCCTGGGAGGCTGCGTCGACAGCCTGATCAAACTCGGTGGAGATGGTTTCGGGAACACGCGTGAGTAATGTTTGTGTAGACTGAGACAGCGTGGCAGGTCGGCGACAGAGACTGGAGACAAACGAAGACAAACCGGATCAACAACGTCATGCCACACGGTGGCCTTGCTCTCGACAAACTGACCACCAATGTAGTTCTTGGTGTTCCCACCCGTTGCATGCGTGCCCTTCCATTCTGTAGAAAGTTTCTCGGCCCATGGACGGGCTGATTGGCTCAATCCTGAGAGTGTCGCATACGCACGACGACGAGATACGATGGTGCGCGAGGTAAAGGACATCGTGGTGGGTAAAGAGAAGAAGTGGTCGCATGCTCAAGATAGGATCCGAGTGGACGCGTGGATCACGTGACGTTGTATGTAACCATCACAAGGAAAAGTTTAAGCAACCTTGAAGAAGACGATGAACCCGGCGACGAGTGCGAACGGCGTACAGGCTGATCATTTTACAGGTGCCCTGCATATGTCACAGCAGCAACCACAGAGTCGCGAGTCCTGGCCCCAGATGCTACCTCAGCAATTTCAAGCACCATCGACCTGGCCAGCTCAGTCGCAGTCAGTTCAGCCTCAGATGCACGCACAGTGCTACCCAAACTCACCTCAGTATTTTCAAAATCATTCTTCGTCTTCGTTGGAATTTTCCTCCATCATTCCTCAGCAGATTATGCAGGATTTTTTACGCCTGAGCACCCCCGTTGGTTCGTCCCCAAACGACGACACCGTCCTCGCTCAAGCACTTCATGAAAGCAGGCAGTCCGGTAAGACATACAGACAGGCCCTCGAGGGCCTTCATGGGGTGCGTCACGTCCCCCTTTCCATACATTTCCTTATACGCCTCCAGGTCAACAATCACGCTGCAAATCTCTGGAAGGACTACTACTTGGACCACCACGATCGTTTCGAGGTTCTTGTATCCCGTCTGGCTGACCAACCAAAAACCGTCAAAAAGCCTTTCGTGCCAATCAAGTCCCCCCCTCGCCCCAAGGAGGAAGGATCCTCTCTTCAGGTTGCACGCAAGCGTCGTCTGTCTTCCCCCCACCCTCCACGTCAAACGCCTAATAAAAGGGGCCCCCCTTTCAACGCTTCTCAGCCCTCACGCCAAAAACGCGCTACTCCCCAGGCTACGACGTCGGTGTTAACTCGTCCGCCTAAACGCCCAAGGGCCACATTGAATAGCCTTTCCGCTCCTTTGCCTTCCACCAATTTCCCAAACTTGATGCCGCCTCAAGTTGATATCCCCCTCCCGGATCCCCCCTCACGATCACCTACTCCTCCCACCATTGTACAAGGTGGTACTAATGGAAATAGATACACAAAGGAAGACCGTGAATACTTCCTCAAGTTCCTTGTTTGGCGATTGAAAAGTGATCCTTCTCTGACCAAGAAGGAACTGTGCGAATTACTTCACGAGAAGGTGATAATTTCCGCGTTCCTCTAACGATCATCTTTCCCTAATGAATTGAGCCAGGCACCCCACCATAGTATTAACTCCTGGGCTTCACACTGGCACCAACGCCATGACATCGCCGACAAGATCCTCGCCACTTATCAGGGTAATTCCGACCAAGGCCAAGAGGACAACGAAGACCAGCAAAACGAGGAAGAGGAGGTAGAGGTAGAAGAGGAAATGAAGAACGACGAAGATGACGACGCTCGGTCTGAAGCAATGTCAGCGACTGAAAATTCGCGTGACCAGAGAGGCGTGTATCGTTCTGAAGGAACATTTCCAGATTTCGGCGACCTCGACGTCGATACCGAAGAAGACGAACGTGACATGGGAGTGCATGGCTGTTCATTTACGCGTGGAGATTGGTGCATTCTTGCGAGATTCATAGCCAAGAATCAGTGGGAGCAGATGTCGCGTAAGGAGCGATGGCAGACGTTTACCGAAACTGTACGTGATTACCTTTAGGATGTTGCCGTATTCAACTCAGTTGGCATAGCATGGAACCAAGCGATCTGCGAAGGCGTGGGCTGAATTTTACCGTAAACACGAAGATGGTATGATTTTTACTATTGTGCGATATACCTGTTTTCCCAGTTAACCTGGTCGTCGTAGCACTCCTGAAGTTGTCCATGCGATACTCACCTGGAGGAAACAAGAGCCGACGTGAGCATTCTTCGAGGAGAAATAAACGGGATCTCGGCCTGGGTAGGAATGACACTGACAATGAGGATAGTTGAGTCAGAACGCGACAGCGGCATGAACTTTCACCGCATAACTATTACCCCCGTTTTGTTATCTTTAATGAGTCGTACATGCAGAGGTAATTGCTGTTGCCTGTACTACGGCGTTCCGATGTTTGCAGATTGTCTGCCAATGGCACGTGGTCACCATAAGTAGTTTGAGACACTGCGTTTTTTGCGGTTGCTCGTGGTCGCCACTTGCCAACTACCTTTTCCATCCTTCCCGCCATCATCTATCCTACAACCACTACCTCCAGTCTAATCAAGGGCTAACGATCCACTATGGATGAGGAGTACGATGTGATTCAATCCCTTGATCTGATAACTCGTACTTCGTGTTTCTGACTTGTTGCCCAGGTCGTCGTTCTTGGCACAGGCCTGACAGAGTGTATCTTGTCGGGTCTTCTCTCTGTCGAGGGAAAGAAGGTCCTTCACATGGATAGAAATGATTACTACGGCGGCGATAGTGCTAGCTTGAACCTAACGCAGGCAAGCTACGCGCCAGCAGCAATGTTGTTGCACTCACGTTTTTATCTAGCTCTATCGCAAGTTCAAGCCCGACCAACCTCCACCGGCCGAACTCGGTCGCGATCGTGACTACGCCGTCGATCTGATACCCAAATTTATCATTGCCTCCGGGGAACTCACTAAGATCCTCGTTCACACTGATGTGACGCGTTATCTGGAATTCAAGCAGATCGCAGGAAGCTTTGTTTACCGGGATGGAAAAATCTCTAAAGTCCCAAGCACCGAATTAGAGGCTGTACGGAGTCCTCTGATGGGTTTATTCGAGAAACGTCGAGCTAAGAAGTTTTTTGAATTCCTGCAAGGATGGAAGGACGATGATCCTGCAACTCATCAAGGTCAGCATGTCATCTTGACCAAGCACACCACACTAAATCATTCCATCCTGTTAGGCATCAACCTTGATAGGGACTCCATGAAGACGGTATACGAAAAGTTTGGTCTTGAACCTGGTACCCAGGATTTCGTTGGTCATGCCATGGCTCTCTATCTTGATGACGAGTAAGCATGTGGATGAAAGTAATTATCTCTGTGATGACACCTTCTTAGCTATGTCACGAAGCCTGCACGGCCGACGTACGATCGGATCATCCTTTACACCTCTTCGATGGCTCGCTACGGAAAGTCACCCTATATTTACCCATTGTATGGTCTCGGGGAGCTCCCCCAGTCCTTCGCGCGTCTGTCTGCCATCTACGGTGGTACCTACATGCTTGACAAACCGGTCGACGAGATCGTAACCGATCAGAGTGGCAAGTTTGTTGGAGTACGCAGTGGCAAGGAGACCGTCAAAGCTAAGCAGGTCATTGGCGATCCCAGTTATTTTGGTGCTGGTAAAGAAGCCGAGGGGGGTAAGATACGTGTTGTCGAGGACGGCAAAGTCGTTCGAGCGATTTGCATTTTGAAGCACCCGATTCCTGGAACGGAAGACAGTGACAGCGTCCAACTCATCATCCCTCAGAACCAAGTGAATAGACGAAACGGCACGTATTAGTTGTCACTGCCTCCAATCCCTGACTCACGTTTCCACAGACATCTATATCGCCATGGTCTCCTCGACACACAATGTCTGCGCCAAGGACGTTTACGTTGCCATTGTCAGCACTATTGTCGAGACGGATAGACCAGAGCTCGAAATTCAGCCCGGGCTCCAGCTTCTTGGTCCCATTTACGAGAAGTGAAATTCCACTTTCCGAGGAGGGATGTTGCTGACCTATGCATTGTTGCAGGTTCGTGAGCACTAGCACGCTGTATACGCCAGTATCCTCAGGAGTGGCTGACAATATATTCATCACTCGTTCTTACGATGCGACTTCTCATTTCGAAACTGTTGTGGAGGAAGTCCAGGATGTCTGGAAGCGTGTCGTCGGCAAAGATCTTGTTCTCAAGAAACGAGAAGACGGGGAAAAGTAACCGTTCAGAGTAGATTATGCAGAGTGCATGCTACAGCACATTGTACCCTTGTCAAACTGTATGCGCCGTTTTTCATGTTTTATTTCGACTCATGAGCGAAAGCTATCGGAAAAGAGGTCCAGGTCAAATTCTGGAACTTGAACGTCATGCCTCGCTGACTTCATCAAGCTTCCTAACCCAGCCTTGCGAGCAGCAAAATCACCTTCCTCCTCAATAGTCGCTTGTGCTTTGATGTGCGAAGTAAGTTCTGGGGATGGTCTGCTTGGCAGTGTCTTGGACTCCACATCCATGTCAATCAAGATGGAAGATCTTCTGCGCAAAAATGGACTGGTGGTGAGGGTCCGGCGTGGCGTGACTGGGCTAGGTGGTCGCCGCATCCGAGTTGAATCTTGATGCATAGCCGTGGTTGGCCGCTCGAAGGACCACGAACGAACAAGATAGAGTCCCAGAGCATGGCAGCCTACATGAACGTTATCTAGTACATCCGGTCGAGAATGGATCAAACACCACTCACCCATGCGGCAAAACACTCTCGCAACTTGCAGGATAAAGTTAAACTCTCTCCTTCCAGAGATCTCGCTGGTTCCTGCCGCAGTCTGGAGCGTCTTGGATCGTAATTGAGAGAATAGGAGAGCAAGGCTTGGGTCGTCAAAGTGTGGTTCACCAATTTCTAGGTTTTGCATTTGTAAAGAGTCAGCCAGATCTCGCAAGGGAGTCTGTGGAGGAAATCAAGAAGGTTCTGAATGACTGAAGTTGATCATACCAAGAGTATTCTGACAGATAAATCTCTTCGTCGTAGCAGCCAGAAAGCCCAGCTTCCTAACCACCTGTTCCCATCACGGAAAGCAGTTGGCAATACAGTGTTGTTCAAGATGTCGTACAACACCTGTCCGTCGTTTCCTTCAACGACGCGTGCCAAGGCTATGGCAAGCTGGAAGTCAGACAGCTGTTTTAGACAAACCTTGACGGCATCTTTTAGACTACCTCCGAGAAGGAAAAAGGCGGCTGCATATTCTGAGCTCCGAATTATCAGCAGAACATGTGTCTTGCGCACAAACTAACCGAATCTTTGCTTGCTCAGAAGAGCATGAGCATTTTTAAGGGCTGCAGTCTTCCAACGTGGCTGCGTAAAGTCGTTGGCCAGGAACTTCAGCATTATTGACTGTTCCTTATGCCATGCTGCCTGACGCCACAGTCCATGGACCAACTTCACTTTCCCCAATGCAAAATAGAAGAGAGAGCATGCGGTAGGGTCCCGATTTCCACCTGCCATGTATTCGTTTCGCGCAATAGCTTCCATGTGCGATTTCTGTTGATCAACTTTAGGGTGGCGCACTGACAATCATAGGGTGGTCTCACCATTGTGTCAACTGAGGTTAACCAAACAAACACGCCAAGTGCTCGCGCGTCCGACCACAGCATTTTTCCATTGCAAGCTGCCACGGAGGTGCTCAACAACAGGTCCTGACTCTCACTATGGAACGCCCAGATCATGTCTCTATATCGGAGCCGTTCCCTCCAGCCCGTTTGACGGGGAATACTACCGCCTGAGCGAGGACTTCCCGGGTCCGATGCAATTCGGCGATTTAAAATATAAAACGAGCGCATGGAAAACACGTATCGGAGGCCATTGGAATCCAGCGCTCGTTGTTGCTCGTCCACCTTGAGTAGAAAAGCAGTTAGTTGAGCTCTTTCGTGTGAACCGGCGTCCCACCTCTAACGCTGTCTGTATGAGAACCATAAGGTGTGCATGCTCGTTAGGGGAAAGATGGGGGAGTGGCTGTACTTCTAGTTGGTCTATTAGGGATTCTACAAGGGATCTGGAGAACGCCTGTTCCACGCTGCGACAAAGTCAGGTCAAGCTTCATGTATGATGCATAGGATGAACGCACAAGTCTAACTTCTCCGGAGAGCCAAACAACAGACCATATGATCTCGCGGGTCTTTTCGCCTTGTACACGATGTAAACCACTTTCGCAGATGGCATGATAAATCGGACTCACAGAAGCTGATTGCTCGTCTTGCAAGTAATCCTCAACAGCGAACGGCTGCCAATGGAAAAACTTCCCTCTTGTGGCCCGCCAAAGGGCGACGATAATTCGCTTGACTAGTGATATCTTTCCTGAACAGCGCATGAGAGTCAACCGGACAGGCA
>JBBPLE010000001.1:232075-274203 GCA_038089675.1 Boletales sp. KT-2023b
ACAGGTCATCAAATCGAGGTTGCAATCCGCCCCTTCGGGTACATACTCTGGCTTCCTTGATTGTGTGCGCAAGACGGTGGCCCAAGACGGATTGGCGGCTCTCTGGAAAGGTTTTGGGCCTGCTATGGCTAGGGTAAGTCGCCGTTCGCCACTGGACGGCGGGTGTCACTAAGATGTTGTCCGCTACAGGCATTCCCCGCCAACGCTGCCACCTTTGTGAGCGCTTCCATGTTTATGCTTGGACGCAAACACTAATCCGCAATGTCTGCAGCTCGGAGTCGAGGCATCACGAAAAGTGATGGACGGTCTGTTCTAATGGATTTCATTAGCTGGGTGACTCTGGACGGGCACATGATGTAGATCCGAGCAGCGCCTCGATATGTTGTTTTGCTCCTCGTGTAATTTCCCCACTCAAAGACACATCCTAGCGCTTTCTGTACGTAATTGCCCGATCTATTAGCGACAAAGGGTTGCCGTTCACGACACGGGTAAAGCAATGTGACTTGAACATTCTTGTTACATACTCACATTCGCACATTCTCGAATGTCGAAGCAAGCCGCGGCTCGAACTGGGCATCAACGAGCGCTGTCTGCATCAGAGTGCGGACTCTTCATACAAACCTGGAAGTGCGTTAACGTACATCCCAGAATCGCACGTAATGTGCGCAACTTTGAGACCTGGTCGACGTGCCAGAACTGCGAAGAGGCCTCTTTTTCTGATATACCGGACGAATTCAAGGACGATGTTGGCGAGATTTTTAATACTCGAGGTCGAATACCCAAAGCTTGGGTAGACAAGGTCATTCACCATGTCATCCATGACGGCGTCACTTGCCTGAACGTCTCACTGCAGAAACCTGGCGCTGGGCACAGCAGCGAGGGCTTCGGCCGTTTTCTGAAGTCGGCCTTTGACGGATCCCCGCACCTTTTTTCGAGTAACCCAAAGGATCCGGGCGAAGAGCCGATGGAAGACATATCTATGGTGTACCTTGCCTGGAAGAGACTCTGCAAGATGAAAGCGAGCAACGAGAGGTGGTCAGAAGCAGACTACGTGGCCAGCGTGTGGGTCCCGACTTTTCGCTGAGCCACTGCTGCTGCAACACGACGCGCTCACGGTCATCGCAGCTATAACGTGTTCCGCAGTCCAGCCATCCAGAAGAGCGTGTTCAGGTCGGACGCGTCCGTTTGCAGTCGGCTCGGACTGACGTTCCCCAGGGTGCAGTGCTCGGTGTCTCTTCCGGAGCCGCCCAGCACTGAAGTGAATGACGCGCACCGCGTTCTGAACACCAAGACGGCTACCCCTGACTGTGCAGTGTTCCTCCCCGCAGCGTTGACGCGTCCGTTGTCTCACTCCGCAAGGTCCCCGTACAAGGTTCTCAAAAATCTCCCCGCGGTCGCGAAAACCGGGAATGCAGCGCGGGGGTCCTCGTTTCGGTATCAGAGTACGCCGTGCGCGCAACTTCCTGACATGCCGGGGTTCGAGTTTGTGAGCAGCTTTTGGGAGGACAAGAAACCGGTCCACACTTTTTTCGATGACGCTTACCGTCAGAACCGTATCGCGACGGCTTCCGGTGCTCGGCACCTTCACTCGCTGAACGTGAGAAGCCCTGTGATCGGACTGATTTGGTCAAGCGGGACGGTGCGCGCACATGTTGACTGGTGTGAAGTGGTGGATGGAAAACCTGTGGGTGGTTTTACTTGAATGGCCGAATGGCTTGCTCAAGTCGTGTCGTCAGATTGTCGTGTCGGCTCCGTATTCACGCCCGGGACGGCCGGACGTATTCCACGAGTGGGACTTGGACAATCCCAACGATATTCTGCAAGTGTATTTTCTGGTTCGCAACATCGACGAATGGACGTGTGGTCGGTTTCATGGTCGGGTTGTGAACGGATTGAATGGTTTGGTGGAAAGGATGACTCTCAAGGACGGGACGTATCAGTCCTGGAAGTGGATTGGCACTCATACTAATTTAGCAGTCAAGGTACTCAAGGAGAATACCGTGATCTCGTTTGGTACGACGTCCACAGCCTCGACGGGGTCTCCTCCAACCAAGAAAGACAAGCGAAGGCGGAGAAGGCGGTCGAGCCACTGAGTTCGATCGAGGGATTATTACTACTGGCTACTGTTCATATCTCTGTACGAAAACTAGGACGTGGGCAATTTCCAAGCAGAAGGGATCTTGGTGAGGACGTTCGCCCACTTTTCGAGCCTTCCAGACTCCCAATGTTCGACGTATGAAAGGTGGGAATCGGAACTGGCCTCTTGCTGCTTTAATCTTTTTTCGGCGTCACACCAGAATAAAGTCCAGGAACCCATGCGGATGTGGCCAGTGCTGCGCTCAAAGTACCACTTGTTGACGGGGTTATTCGATCTGCTGCGCCAGACGAGATCGCGGCCTTCACCCTTGCCTTGCTTACCACCGTTGGGATTGATGGAGAAGGGGTGGCCGAGACCGTACGATTCGTCGTGGAGGGCGACCCAAAGGAAGTCGACGGTACCGTCGCCCTGATTAGTGGGCAAGACGGCGAACTTGTCAAGGTAGGATATTGGAGGATGAGAGGAGTCAGGAAGGTGCTCGTTGGTAACGATGGCTGCACCAACGTAATCACCGGCGACGATGACAAAGTCGAGAGAGGACTGTAGGCGTTTGTAGAAAGCGTCGACATCAAGGGTGCGGTGGAAGGAGGTCTGAAGCAAGTGATTCAACTTGGGCCTGTCTAGATTGGCGAGGTCGCGAATGACGCGTATCGTCTGACCGCGACGGAGAAGAGTTGGAGTGTCTGGGGTCAGTTTGCGGTTGCCCTGCAAGAGGGCATGGGGGAGACTGGAAGAGAGGGCGGGCTTGTTGGTGATCAGGTTGGCTATAAGGGAACTTGGGGAACGATGAGAGACCATGATGGCAGAGGAGGTTGGGGGCATGTATGAGAGACAGGTCTGTGCGAGGGCAAGATTTGAGAGGGCGGAGGGACGATCTTTGAGCCAGGCGGGATGAAAAGTGTCGCGGATGTAATCGCATTCGGAGGAGATATTGATGAGGAGATGGGGATAGCCAGAGCGGGCGTAGGATGGGACGCCACCTTCGCGATTGATGATCATGAGGCGCATTGGGGTGAGATTCATGTGTTCCGAGTAATCTGCATGAGGATCGGAAGGGATTTTGGAAGAGTCGAGTGCGGCAGCCTCTACCATGCCGCGTGCAAGGGCGGCGACGAGGTGGTCTACATTGATTCGGGTGGAACGGCAGAAGGAGTCAAGGGCAAAGGGGGGAATGACGGGAATTTCGCCTGCGCGGAGGGCTGAGCGGATTGGAGCGAGGTCGTTGGGAAAGACATGGGCTTCGGGAGAATGGGGAGATCTGAGGGAGTGGGTGGGATGGGGACCGAGGCGGACAAAGGGGCCGAGGATGGGGCGTGCCTTGGCGCCCTGGGCCTCGAGGGCGGCGACGACGCGGTTGGTTTCTTCGATGAGCTCGGGGCGTTCGCGGTCGTCGCCCCTGGGGAGCATGTCATGCTCGATGGCGATGACACTGACGAGACCGAGCTTCTCCAGGTAGACCATGCCGCGGGAGATGCTGTCGAGCTGTCTGTCTGTGAAGGGGCCCTGGAGCTTGACGAGAGCCGTGCGACAGAAGACGGGGTCGAGGATGGAGGAAATGACAGGAGTGGTGGTGGCGGGCGGGGCATGGTGGATACGGGGAGCAGGAGAGAAAGAAGGAGAGGGCTTTTTGTAGGGCTGGGGCTGGGGAAAGCCGAAGCTGTCTAGATAGGATTTTGTGTCACGGAGGGAGGGATTCGCCCTGAGGATGGAGAGAATAAAGTCCTGTGTGGAAGGTGAGAGAGCGAGAGGGAGGAGGGGGAGCAGGACGTGCGCTATCCGAGGGGTCGGACTCGTCGCTGTCTGGGGGCAGGGACGACGACTTGAGAGGATGGCGGAGGGCGCGGATGGTCTGGTAAAGATGAAGGTGAGCGGGACGGCAGACGGGCAAGGTTGGGACACGGACGGCGTAGCCAGCACGGACTCGGAGCGAGGAGATGCGCGACATTCGTTGTCTGACTCTCACAGCAACAGCAGGCTGAAGAGAGCTTTATGGACATTTTTTTCGAACGAACGAGCTGTATTTGCTGTGAGCTCAATCCGCGACTCGATTTTTGTGCAATCTCGTCATCGTCAATCGCACATTCAGCTCAATTAAAACGTCAAAACACGAAATCGTCTCGCCCGCGACTGTCAGTAGCATCATTAATAAAAATAAATAAAATAAAATAAAAACACACGCACGTCCACGAGTATCACGTTGTCCTCGCTGCACATCGCCTCCGTGAACGCCGGGTTCCCCTCCAGCCGCCGTCGAAACACCCGATACGGCAGCGACGTCACCACCTCCTCCACAAACACCCCCTCCTTCACCACGCTCCTCTCCCCCGCGTCCACCTCCGCACCCTCCCGCCCCCTCGCCCTCCGCAGCCCCGCCTGGTTAAAGTCCCACACCTCCAGCGTCTCCCCGCCCCCAGTCATCGAGCTGAACCGCGTCCCGTACACGTAGCACACCCACACGTGCGAGTGTGGCGCCTCCGTCATCATCCGCGTCCCCCTTGGCCCCCATGCATCCCACTCGATCTCCCGTCGTCCCCTCCTGGCCATCTCCACATGTCCCAGCAGCGTGCTCGACAGCACGAACAGATCGATCGGTGTGATCTCCTCTTCCTCGTGCATAACCCATATCGTCACAACATACAGCCGTGGCCCCCCTCCGAGCGAGAACGGCACCTCGACGCTCGCGTCCGGTCCCCACCCCGTGCGCGGGTCCGACCGAATCAAAAAGCTCAGCGGATGCACCCACGAAAAGCACGACGGGTACAGAAATGCACACACATACCCCACCTCCTCCAAGTCCGCCCTTTCCCCTTCCTCGTCCTCCACCTCCACCACACACAGCCGAGGCTGTCTCAGGTTCGACGCGACGTCCACAAACACACCTACCATGATCAGCTTTTTCGTCAGAAACCCAAACGCCATCAGGTTCTCGCCGTACGTGTTCTGCATAATCATGTCCGTCAGTCCGCGCCGTCTCCCCGATCCACTCTCACCAGAAGCTTCTTTCCCGTCTTCCAATTCCACACCACCAGCTCGGACGGCGCATCCCCGTGACTGATAAAGTGCACAGCGACACGATCCCCGTGAATTTGCACCATGAACGTCAAGTTCGCCGTCCGCAGATCCACGTCGTGCACAAGCACCCGCGTCCTAGCCAGCCGGTGCACCTCTCCCGTCCTCAGCGACCATAAGTGTATCCTGGTCTCTATCCGCGCTTCGTGCGCGCCAGGTCTTGAGAGAACGTCATCGTCGTGTACTCTTCCATACCCGTACCACTCACAAAAGAACTGGCTGTGCGATCAGCACCAGAAGGTCCTGTCCCGGATCCAACGTAAAGTCCCGTAAGATAAACGCCATGTCCAGCGACCACACCTCTTCTTCGATCCCACGCCAGTGTGACGGAAGTCGACGAAACACCAGCCCGTTTCCTCCCAATTGGTTCGATTGCACCAACACGCCCCCGTACAGCTCGTATAATGTCCCTTGCGACATCTCGACGTCCTTCGATCCCGTCCATTGTAGTGTGTGCCACGCACTCTCCCTTTTCCGGAGCATCCCCAGGCGCTCGCCGTGGCTCAGCACACCACCCGGGCCATCTTGCATCCCAGCCGCGGCGAGATCGACCGTGTACTGGCACGACGCGTTCTGCCCTACCGCCGAGTGAAACAGTCGGCACACCTGAAAGATCCTAGTGAGATGCCGTCTCCCGAGATGGCTGCCGATACCCACCAGACTACAATTGAGCAAGTCTCGATATCCTAGATACCTAAACACCTGGTTGATGATCTCGATGGGGACGAGGTCGAGCATGCTCTGAGCATCTGACTCGGGAGTTGGTCCCGATCCTAACCACAATAACACCACGTGATCTGATTGGCGCTGTGCTTCCAACCCCAACCCGTGGCACCAACTGCTTCAAGTTCGCACCATACATACATATGTCGTCCAGAAACCCTCACCCGCCGTCCACGAAGGTGCTTGTCTTCCGTATCCATCCACCTTCCCCGCTCACCCGTGTCTAGTTTTACCAAGAAGACATCGTCCGCTCCATCGCTTCTCCAAACGTATTCGGTGTCGTACTCGTGAGCAATCATCCCATGTCTTCTCCCTTTCTGCCTCTCACACCCCCTCCCAGCGCTGTTGGCATGATGCCGACGATCTACCTCCCATCTCTAATTCCATCATGGATCCCCTCATGCGCCCCCTCACCCGCGGCGAGGTCGGCGTGTCCTACCTCCCCAGCGGTCTCCGCGAGATTGTCTCAGAATCCGATCACCAGCTTGTCGATCGCAATTTTCAGCCCGGAGATTACTGCAAACGCAGTATCGACGACGTTCGTTCCGGCGTCGTCGTCGGTACTCATGTTGACGCCAGGCTCGTACACGCCATCAGTAACGAACCTCTCAAATCTTGGACCAACATCAAGAATCTTCGTCATGCATCCAGTGTCAATGCAGGCGACTATGTCGTATACGATGATTGGGTAGGCCAAGTAAGCCGTCTTTCTTTTTCTCTCTACCCCTTCATCCGGTCCTCACTCGCTCTCTCTTCAAGGTCATCGAGGTACGCATCTATCCCAACCCAACTCGTCAGCTCATTCGTTCCCCCAGCTTTTCGACGAGCTTGTCATCTCGGCATCAGGCACCCTCATTAGGATGCCCGAGATAAGTTCACGCCTCTCTATCGGGGACAAGGGTCTCGTATGTCGCACCCCGTCCCAGACACGCGCCCTCGCTGATTCTCTCTAGGACATCTTGCCGCATCCTCTTACGTTCCACGGTATGCAAAACAACCTCTGTTACGGTGCACCCATCCCAACACCAAACGACACCGTCGTCGACCTGCGCCACACCGTGCTTGCCATATGCTGGCTTGCTCTCAATCAAACAGTATGGTTCCCTGATCCATTTCCTTTCTGTTCTCACTCGCGTCTCTAGCTTGATCGTGACGTTGCGTTGAAAAAGCGACGTCCCGAACGCTTTTGGCACGGACAAGAGCTTGCCAAGCTTACCGTTTTGAAAGCAAGATCCGGCGACATTCGTGTGGGCGACAAGGTGATCCTTCCAGATGACAACACTGTCCCCATCGTCTCCCTCGAAACTGGCGTGGAGGCCAATAGTAGGATCGAAAGTCGCACGCTGTGCGTTCAGGAGACCCGGTCGACCGTGACCGTTCTGTGGCAAGATGGCTCCAGAGAGACTCTACCGTCCACGGACCTGATCCCATATCTGAACGTGGATGAATATGACTGCTGGTATGTGTTGGTTTCGCGTCTGCAAGTGTCAGCTCCCAATCATGCCTATAGGCCAGGTGATCATGTTTTGTGGAAGAATGAGGATCAGGAACGTGTGGCCATCGTCCAGTCCGTCAATTCTACGGACAGGGTTGCTGTCATTCGCTGCGCCGATACCGGTGCTCTGGAGACGGTATCTGTATTAGAACTTGATCCGAATGGCAACGGTGACACGAGTCCCGACGCATTACATAGCCACGGTTTTGGCGTACGGCGGGGTGACTCGGTCTTTATACACCCAGTGGACACCACAAACGGGTTTACCCCCCCACGAGTCCCCAAGATTGGTGAGATCGAGGAATGGGTTCGCGAAGCACCGGTGCGGGCCGATGGTGAACTCTCGGGGTGGAGACGTACAATGGCCGATCTGGGAGCGCGTATAGCGGCCAATCGTAATACCCAGCGGCTTCCTCTCTACGACGTTGCTCTTCCCAGACCGGGTGACAACACCCTCTCTTGGTTCGGAGAAGTCACTGAAGTATGTTTCGAAGATCTTCCTTGTTCCTTGTTTGACCCATGCATCATAGCTCCATCTAGATGGTTCAGTCGAAGTGACACACCCAAACACGGAAGTATCTGTTCTGCCTTTGGAACGTTTAACCAGACTATATGATAGTCTGGAACAGATCGATGATGATGGTTGGGATGACGATGCTTCAGAGCATGACTCGAACGGAGACCACTCGGAGGGCATATGGCTTCAAGATCCCGACGGTGTTTGGCGGTACGAGAAGAATTCTGACGATGAGGAATGGGAAGAAACAGACGAGGAGCTGGACGAGATGGAGGTCGACGTTCCCTGGGCAGAGGCTGAATCGTTTCCAGGGTTAGACGACGATTCGCTTCATCCTTCAAGCACCGTCACGCTGGATCTCACCGATTCGGTCTCGCCACTTCCTACTTCACCTTCTACGTCCCCGGAGATGAGCCAAGAATTACATGTGACAAAGGCCACGGTTGACGCAGACGACGACGCCTGGAAACGCTTCGAGATCCTACCCTCCGCTCCTCCCGACCACGCCTTTCACTCCACGACCGCCGGTCAACCCTCGAGGGCCTTCCTTGCTCGCCTCACCAAAGAGTATCGGGCCCTTTCCAACAGTCTACCAGGTAAATTCCATCTGTGAAGCTCCGTTTGCTTTGATCCTGACCGTGTGTCAGAATCTATCATAATACGTGCATACGAGGACCGTTCGGATCTTTTGCGATGCTTGATCATCGGGCCAGAAAATACACCGTATGAAGATGCGCCGTTTGTCATCGATTGGATGTTGGACTCCAATTTTCCTCAAAGCCCACCCATTGCACATTTCCTCAGTTGGACGAATGGCAACGGGAGAGGTGTGTACGTTCTCTCATGATCGTCGCTTGTGCTGACCGATCCCATTGTCCAGTGAATCCGTGAGTAGACATGAACGTACAACTCGCTTCGACCAAACAATCGTTGCATTCTTGTAGGAATCTCTACGAAGAGGGCAAGGTATGCCTGTCCATCCTCGGAACGTGGTCCGGCGATCGCACCGAGACCTGGAGCGCATCAAGATCGAGTCTATTACAAGCCTTTGTCTCTATCCAAGGGCTCGTGCTCGTCAAGGAGCCGTGAGTCGTCACGTGTTTGCGCTTGGGCGGTCGTGTCTCAGGGTCGTCTAGGTGGTTCTGCGAGCCTGCATACGAAAAATTGAGAGGCACGGAAGAAGGCATGGTGAACAGGTGTGTGGTTTCACGCCATCGAGCGTGTTCGTGTGTCGACTCGTCGTAGCCGACTGTACAGTGAAAAGGCGTACGTCCTGTCGAGGGGATTCGTGCGCCGAGCGCTCGAGATTCCTCTTGGTGGTCTACAGTCAGAGATCAATTGGCTGTATTACACCAAGGGAAGGCTTGCCAAAGTTCTCTGTGGTGCCCGGCAGCTGATCGAAAAGAGCAAGAGTGAGCCCACGGACGACGACCACGATCTTGCGGTCCCCCGACTGACAACCGGTGGCATTATCACGCTGGAGCGGACATTGGGAAAACTCCAAGTCTTGCTGGACCAGCGTCAAACAACGAGGACAGCATGATTTAATTCATCTATTATCTCTTCTGGAATCCTCTTGGTGTGAAGTAGCAATATCTATCGGGACGTGTTGTACGTTCTTGCTAATGTAGCGAAGTGAAACGTCGAACGATGTTGGCCCGTCAGGAATACCAAACGTGACAACTGTTAAACTCCCAGAAGGATTGCAGAAAGCGTGTATAATAAAGAGCCGAAAACATGATGACATGCCCGTCCAAACAAAAAAAATAAAAAAATAAGGACAAGTGTGTAGTCCCAAAAATGTCGCTGGTCCGACAGAATTCAAAAAGATATTCTCAGCATTGACCTAGGAAGCTGTTTTTTGGGAACGTTTCTCCGTAGCCTTCCCATGTCGTCAAGTTGGGGTTGCTATACGCCTCGCGGTACCTTCAAATTTGTAAGCGCGTGTGAAAGCGGCCCTATAGGATACACATACTGATTGATGTAGGCAGCAGTAGGAAAGTCCTTTGGATCACAACCAATGTTGACCGCATTCTTTGGTTGGTAAACACGGACCCAGTCTATTCTCATTGTGGTCGGAAAGGTGAGCGCAGCAAAATCGGGCTGCTGGAAATTGGGAGATATCCCTAGATTGGCGATCAAATACTATCGGATCACTCAGTTGGCGTTGGCCTGCAGGCAGAACGACAGCATACCATGGGCTCCTGCGACACCGGTCTATCTGAAATCTCGGTCAACGAATCGGCCGTCATCCCGCTTGCGTCCAAGGTCCAAGCGACTTGATCATTGGTAATCCAGCTTATGTACTGATAAGCTGTCATGAGACTGTGCAGATGGCAAGGTTCACGCAAGACTTACGCCACCATTGGTCGTGTAGCCTAGGGCGGAATTCAGCGATCAACACGGATCATGCAGAGGGAAAGAGTAAGTCACCTGGTTGATACTCGTATCCATACGTAGCGAAGCATCCGCTTTCCAGTTCGTAGCAGGACTGATCTGGAAAAATAAAGTACATGTAAACGAAGTGCAGGATATCGCTCACTGGTGGTCGTCACTCCAGAGGTGGCCTGCTGGTAAACACCGCCAGTATACGGGTTGAGCATGGTGATATCTGGGTTTGGAATATCAAAATTGCCCGTGGTATTCTTCCACTCGTAGCGAGCATTGAAGGGCTAAGAGATAGTTGATCAAAGTGTACAATTCGCAGCGTGATTCGCTTACTCCCCACTGCGCCGATTGCGAGACCGAACCTTGGAGTGGTGCACCCGTGACCTGGAGCCATGAGCAAAAGGGTGCGATGAATGTCGGCATGACACACTTGAGATTCAAAGATATCAATTTCTGGTGCGGCACGGCCGACATAGGTTCCATCCGAGTGGACGGGTCCAGGATGCGATTCGCCTTTACAGGTGCATCTCGATAGGCGCTGACCGGGAAGATAAGACAGGACGTCTCCGTGGGATGGATCACCGCCTGTCAGAGCCGCTTCGGGTCCACCGTCGTGGGTTTGGTTTGCCACGGTGCCAACGTCACAACTGTCGTAAGAATAGGGCCACTGGAAGAATAGATTTAAGAATGGATTGGACTCCAAATCGGGAGTCGTACCATGCCATCTAAAGTAGCACCATAGCCCACGCGACCTAACGACGGGGTTGAAAGGGAACGGATGAACAAGTAGAGGATGGACTAACCCAAGTTGCCCATGGACCAGACTGGCGAGGAAGATTAGTAGGTGGATGATAAAAGATGGGAGTACGAACCTGCAGGCCAAAGGCCTGCAAGTTGATAATAGATCAAGTGAGCGATGGATGACGACGATAGAGGGATAACGGCATACCGACTACGTTGCTGGCGCCGGGTAATGAAACGGATACGAGTACCATGCCGCCGGTGAAGCAGAACTTGTTCCAAGTAGAGAGCATTCCGCTAACATACTGGAGGTTATTCATGGGCTGTGCAGCAAGGGTGATTTCGAGAGCGCCGTTACGTGTGGTAATCTGGCCAGGCCAGTACCACTCGAGGTCGTTGGTCTAGAAGAGGTGTGAAGAGGGGGTGGTGAAAGGAAGAGAGAGGCGCACCTCCCAGTAATGGAGATTGGCGGCTTCCCAGTAAGGGTCATCGCCAGGCCAGAAGGTGCGGTTATCAGTATTAAATTCGTCACTAAATACCAGCTGCCACTGTGAACCATCGGCAAAGGAGGAGACAGTGTAGGCTGAGGAAGGGGTATCGACGTCGATTAAGCCAAAGTTGTTTGGCATGGAGGGAATCTGAGACGAATGAGGGGGAGATGGAATGGATAGAGGGGGGATATGGGCTTGCCTGGCCGCTGGCATTGGTACCACCGAGATTAAAACCACCCGCATAAGAGAGGGAGTGGGTGGTGAAATAGGATGCGATGGGGTATCCAGCACTAGATGGGGGGTAAAGAGGGCAAGGAGAGGGAAAGAAAGGACGTACAATAAAGCGACGAGACCAACTGCAAGAAAGACGAGACAGCCGAGGTTGGCTAGGCCTCTGTAAGTGAGGACGCTGCCGCCACGGTCGCTTTTTCTGTCGCGCCGAGGATCGGGATTGTGGAGAAAATCGTCGGGCTCTGGATGGTTTGGGGAGAGATCAGCACCCCACGACTGGGGGTCGGGAGAGAGGGAGAACTGGAAGGAAGGGTGAGCGAGTGAGTGGGTTGGATGAGAAGGGAGAAAGAGTTGCCTTGTCGGATATGGACTGGGGTTGCCTGCCAGCGGTTGCGGAAGAGTAGGGTGAGTCGTTCTAGGAAAAGGATGAGGCGAGGTAAAGGAGAGACGAAAGGGCGATGTACGAGAGAATTCAGGCTTGGGATGCTGCGAATGGAAGGGGGGGCCCTTGCGAACGCGGCCTGCACGCTGTGGTGGCCCCTGGAGGAAGGAGGAAGGAGACTTGCGGTCGAAGGTGCGTTTGACGCCGCCTGAGCGTAAAAATTGCGGCCCTGTTGAGCAGGAACGCGGAAAGCCATCCAGGGAGAGACTTGAAACGAGCGAGGGGGGAAAAGGGTGGTAGTGTACAACTGGCAACCGGGAACAAGACAACAACAACAACAACAAAAGGACAATTTATTTTATTACCACTGCTACGTTTTATTTTTAATCGTCTCTATACGCACACCCACCGCGGCTCGCGACGCTCTCCACGCCGACCCCGACGACTCGATCAGACGCGTACGGGCGAGCACATACCGTTCGCGCGTCGTGTCGACACCCCCCGTCGACAGGTCCAGCGTCGCAACTAGCTCCCTCGCGCGGGCGCGTCGGCTCGGCCGTCCCTTTTTCTTGCCTTGTGGCGGCGCCAGCACCTCGCGCGGGAGGGCCCGGGTTCTGTGCGTATCCCCGGGCGGGAGGATGTCGATCGCCTGGGTAAGCCTGGACAGTACGTAGATCACGCGTGGTCGAATAGGATCGTCGAGCAGGTCAGGGAGCATCATCAGATGTGTGTACTCGTCTGGCGGGAGTCATCAGCGCGGCGCGCACACCTCGGGAGCATGCGTACCGCAGGTTGCTGGCACCCGCGTCGCGCAGTACAGCGACGGCGCCGACGTAGACGGCTGAGTAGTGTACATCGTGTACAGACCGAACAGGGCCGCTGCGCGACGCACCGGGGAGTCCCGGGGACCGATGTGTTCTAAGAGACGTCCAGTGGGATGCGCGTGCTGGCGGACGGACGCACCGAGGAAGAGCCGCATCAGGACGCTGAGCAAGACGGCGCGCGCGGGGGTGTCCAACGCTCTGAGCTGGAGCCATGACCAACCCCGGGAGTGCCATATGCGCTTGAAGAGGGCAAATGGGGCAGAGTGGGTGTACTGTTGGGCGTACGCGTCGAGGAGGGCGTGTATGTCTGCACGGGCGGGGTGGACAAAGGACGAGCAAGTGAAGAACGCGGGTTGGAGTGCGAGACCGCTCGAGGGTGACGGTGACGGTGACGGAGCGAGCGACATTTATTGTTATTACTTTAGTTACCAACTTGAACAACTACGAACATGGTCTTGCTGGGTCGGTCGAACAGCCCGAGCTGCTTCTACTGTCTCTCCGTCCCAAACCCACTTCCCATCGACCCCCGGGCGTTTCGATGTGCGCACTGCGGCTGCTGGAACAGATACGACCGCAACGGCGACATCTCGTCAGATGAACCGGCCATGCACGACGAGTCCTTGAACGCCGCTTCCTTCGCCAAGCGTGGTCCGTCCCTCGTGTCCCTCTCTCTCTCTCTCCTTCTCTAGGTTAATCCTGACCATCCTCAGCCTCTCCCAGCAAGGACAGACTCCCCTCCGCCTACCCCAAGCCCCCGTTCTGCCACACCTGCCAAACTAACCAGATGCTCATCGTCAATCTCCTCTCAAATTATCTCCCTCCCCCACAGGCAAGTCTGTCCCCCACTCCATCCCCATCCCCCGCTACATCGTCATACACAGCACCCAGATTACCCCCACCGCCTCGAGCAGCTCCCTGCCTATCGCGATTCCCTCCATGTGCGGTATCCCCCCGTCTGTCCAAACTGTCTCCCCGCAGTCGAAGACGAGATAGAACAGAAAAACCACATGGCCCGCACCAGAGCTCTCGCGGGCTGGCTTCAAGCAAGCAAAGGAAAGGATCGTCGACGCCTCTGTCTCCCCTCTGGGCCCTCTCGCGAGCATCTCCCATTCCAACTTGCAATCTGGCGGCTCAGGGGCTTCTTGTGGTGCACCACCCTCTTGGCCGTACTGCTTGCTCATGCAGCAGGTCGGTACCATTCCTCTCTCTCTCTCGAACACAACTCATCTCCCCTGCTAGTCATCCGCGGTTACCACTTTCCCCGTTCGCTCACAGGCGCCATTCCGGCGCTTCCTGTTATATGCCTCTTTTCCCTCTTCTACACTGCCTGGAATCCAGCCTACTATCGCTTCAAGCGGGCGATAGCACAGGGGCGCGACGTTCGCATCAAAGGGAAACCCCTCTATATTGTAAATCCTTCTGTCGTTCGTGCAGCACATGCACTCACTCCACACAAGATTCTACAGGCACTTGCATGGCTTTCCAGATTCACCACATCTCTACTCCTCCTTTTCTCTCTCCGATCCTCATCTTGGGATTATCTCCACATCGCTGTCTATCCATCATCACATCGTCTTGCCACATATTGCTTAGTATCACTCGTGATTGAATTGTTGGTATGTCCTCTTTTACCCTCCTCGGACCATCCATATCAACCAGCTTATAGGTTCTCTCCTCATCTTTTACCGTCCTGCACCTCCAACGTCCTCCCACAATCCGCCTCACCTCAACCGTGCGCGAGACCCCGGAATCATCGCTACACAGTGCACGTGCCACCCCCATGCCACCCAACGACCCTGATCTTCTCGCCTCCCTCACGCTTTCCTCTAAACCGCTCATCCCTGTCTCCAATCCCGTCTTTGGTCACCCCTCCTTGGCTGTTCCGACCACTCCAATCAAAGCGGACGAAACGCCAGACGACGACGCGATGGATTGGACTCCGACCATCCCGTCCCCAGTCAAGCCCAAGGAAACAGTAGACGACGGAGGAGGATGGCTGCGTCCCCAGCGTTTCTTTCCTCCAGAACGTCCTACTGGCCTCGAGACTTTATTTGCCGGCGCAAAGCTCGACGATGGCGACCCCAAGCCAACCTCACCAACATGGAGTAGCTTTTGGAACACGAAATCGATTAGGTGGTGGTTGACCATGGTCACTTTAGCCCTTGTACCCTTGGCAGCTGTCGTTTACCATATGTCGATCAGGGGATCTACACAATGATCGATACACTTTATCACATTGATGCAGTGTCGTTTGATCGACGCTGCACAACGAGCAGTGTCTACCGGAGCAACCCAAGCAATATTTACACGTGCGCAAGGAAAATGACGAGAAAACAAAGGGTAAACGATCACCATCTGTGGGGTATGAACTAAACCAAACGATACATTGAACAAGCACGAAAAGAAGAATGTTTTGAAATGCATCGTCCAGCAAGCAACTGAAATATATCCGGGAGGTAAAGCCGTGCACTTAATATCCAGTGTATCCATGGTGAACCGGAACACCATACTGATCGTACTGAGCGGGCCTGTTGATGGTGGGTGCGCGTCCTAGGGGTTCTTGCATCATTGGCTGTGGACTGGGACCACGAGCAAGATCTGCATACCCGCCAACCGGGGCAAGATGTGCCGGACCAGCGGTGAAATCATGGTCGGGAATAGGGTTGAGTGGCGGGTTGCCGTATCCTCGCACTTGATCGTCGGCGTGGTCAGAAGCAGAGCCAGAATGGAACGAAGACGCGCGAGACAGGCTGCGCTGCACCGGAAGACCCCCGTCGTTATTGATTCCGCCCGGCTGCCAGTCAATAGGCTGCATGCGACCCTCGAAATCAGAAGACGGTTTAAACTTCCATTTGCGGATGATGGTCCACACAATAACCGAGGCCCCGACAGACGCAGCGATGACGATCAGAATGGTCACGGCTGCATGCGACATGCCAGAGGAAGACGAGGTCGTGGTGCTTGTTTGCGTGGGTGTCGGGACGTGGCTGGTAGTCAGGAACATGATGGATTGCGCCGTGGACTGCGTTGGAGGCTCAGCCGAGTTGCTGGCTTGGACCGGTGTCTGAACGCTGGACGATTGGCTTGTGGCGAGAGACGAAGTGGACGCGGAAGAGGACGAAGTGGTACTCGATTGGGAGGGCAGAAGCGCACTGACCACACTACCCAACAAACCGCCCCCACTTGTCGTGGAGGGGCTCTATCGGACCGTGTTCAGCAATCCAGGTATCACCCATATCAAGTAAACTTACGGTGGACGCGACAGCAGACGAGGGCCCAGAAGTCGTCTGGACGGTTGCCGGGGTCGTTTGGGCTACGGCAGAGGTGCTTTGAGAGGGCAAAACGGCGGGTGCAGTCGAAGGGGATCCCAGGGCCCGTTTTTTGACCAGACGGCCGAGGTCTGCATGGTCACGGCGATGGGGACCAGAGGAGCTGGCGTTGGAAGAGGCAGCGAGGGCGACGACGAGGGAGAGATGGAGAAGGAGCGTAAATTTTGCCATCTGGGAGAGAACGTTGTTGAACAAGGAGCGTGGCTAACGTGAAGGAGGGACTGTTGGCGACAGAAACCAGGCAAGCAAAACTTTTTGACGATGCCAACCGCCACTTACAATTATCATTTCCTAATCCAACCTCGATCGAATTACAATAGCGGCAAAAAGTACCAAAGTCCGCCACAAAAAAAAAAAAAAAGCAAAAAAAAAGCAAGAACTAAATTTACTAAACTGTCAAAGTCTGCAAACAGGTTCAACTATGGGTGACTGGTGAGCGTCCACTGGTTAAGTGGAACACTGCTTGGTTGTACGTATGACGAGCTCGACATGCCCGGCCACTGGGGGCTCATCAAGACCTCCAGCGTGTAGCTACCAGCAGGCACATCGATCACAAGCACCGTCACACCCGGGTTGGGCTGATCCTCCCAGCCAGTTGGCGTGGGTGGATCACTCGACAGTCGCACAGCCTCCATGATCGAGAACTGTGCCCCATTTGGAGGGTTCAATAGATCGACCACCGTTGTGGCGGACCCAATTGTCAACGTGGCCGTTAGGTTGTTGTTGCTAAGCGTGACGGTAGCGTTGGTGTGCGCCCGCCACATGATCGATGCCGACGCGTTGATCTCATCTTGGAGGAGCACTTGCCGGCGTTGATTTATTGGACGGATTCCGCGTGAAAAGGACGTCCTATATACAGATCGTCAACTTGCACGTCGGTGGCCCTTGTCATTGCACTTACACATTGAAATAGGCGCTGGTCAAGTCGGCGACAAAGTATGCGGCCGAATCGCTCGTTACGTTGAACACAGTACTCGACCCCTGTACAGTGCCGGAGGTATCATGGTTCACTGTTGGCGCGGCCAACACGTTTTGGTTTGCTGCATCAACGAGAATCGTGTTCTGGCCCTCCGTCCTTTTCCGGTAGTAAAGCCACCTCTCGCTATCCTGCGTGTCATTGCTGAAATACCCCTCGGAAAGATAATCGCCGTCGCCCAGCTCTCCAAACCAACGGGATCCCAAGGCATCAACCACGAAATCACCGCAATCCAAGTCATTATGCGTCTGGTGGCCCTGAAGCGTCCCTGCCTTGATTGCAACAAACAGTGCATTCTCATCCGTCCAGGAGGATCGCATTGACCCCCACTGGTCCGTACTGTTGTCAAAGAAATGGTCGAGCGCGAGGCCATCCCAAAATGCTCCGGAGACCGCGGGGTTATACCAGAACATGCTCCAAGGATCTGCGGCATCCGCCTGGTCGCGCTGGAAAAGCTGATATTGAGGCATATTGAAATGTTCGCCATAGAAAAGCATGGGATTAGCGGTCGCGGTAAACTTGTTCGGGCCAGTGTCGCCATAATTGAAAAGAGAGCCGGGACCAGACGCATACATGTGAAAAAGCCCCGACAACTTCACGCCAGGGTTGACGTCAAGAAGGTTGTACGTGGAGCCAGTGGCAGTTTGCAGCGACGACGCCAATTCGGCATTGCCTGTCGAACCAAAGTACCAATAATCGTTGGTTTCCGACCATGTTCCATCACTGCTAGATGCAAGAGCGCAATTCTGGAGTGCATTCGCGACCGTCATGCTAAGGAGCTGTTGGGCAGTGCCTGTGGTGTCATCTCCAAGGATGGCTAGCGAGCCCATGGTGAGGCCATTGTTACAAACACAATTCCAGTTACCCTCGGTATTGTTTCTCCACCAACCAAAATATAAAGGATCGCTGGCATCGTTGTAGGCGGTAATCCCATTGCTAAGACCATATTCGATCATGGTATAGCGGATCTTGGCGAGCTGGTCCGATGTCCACTGTTCATATAGCCAGTCGTACGCGATGGCATATGCGGCCGTTAATTCTGCAGTGTCGAGGAAATGGGTGGGGTTCCACTTTGTGCTGTTATTCGGTCCCCAACCGTCTGTCAAATTACCAGCAGCATTCTAAAGACATATGATGTTACATAAGCAAAATTGGATACAGAATGATAAACAAACCTGGAGCTCGGTCCAAACCCTGTCAAGCCATTGTGTGTCATTGGTCATCCGGTAGACGTATGAGAACGCCTTGACACGTTGTTTGACCTGTCGAGCACAGTCCAAGATACCGTTGCCGCCATCCATGACATATGGAACGGGGGATAAGTTCATGTATTGCGAAGCATTCAAAAAGATGGTGGAATTCCAGGAAGAAAGGTATGCGTCGTTTTTAATCAGATTAGGAAGAGCTTGCCACTTGTAGGAAGGTGCGATGAGACGGGGGCGGTCAGAGCGCACTTGAGTCGGACTAGGGTTGGAAGGTTGGAAAGGATCTTGCGGCCAGGCAACGTTAGAGTCAGAAGTGGAGAGAAACGTGGGCGTAGTGAAGGCTGCAGCGTTGGTCTAGAAGACACGAGGGATGAACACAAACAAGAATAACAATAAAATAGAATAAGGACACGGACGGTAGCAGGATAGAGCGGGACCATGTAAAGGCTATCAGTGCCGGTAGGGTATATGCCGACGGAATTCTTGGCTTGGATGGCGGAGGAAGCAGCACTGTCCGCTGAAGCGTGCTTGCTGGCACGAGAGCCAAAAATGCCACCGAGAACAGCGCCAGCAATTACGAGGATGGCAATGGGAATACCAAACTTGATCCAGTTGCTGACCTGTTTCTTGGGTGGGCGAGGCGGAGTGATGTATCCAGTGGATGCATTGTAGTAGGGGTCACCAGAACCGTATGGGGTATTTCTGTTGATTGTGGAGTAATTGGCGGCCATTGTCCGATGAGACGGCCAGTCACGAGAAGTAAACGAACGACGACGAAAGGACCGAAGCGAACAGGGGGACGGGGACGAGGAGGTGGGGGTCAACGACGAACAAATAATCCGTAAAATTTTAATTTCCGTTCATTCCCGGATCCACTCGTGTTCGTCGTCGTGTTTCCACGACGATGTGTCCTTCCTTCATACCATATACAGCAAGTAAGTAACAGTGCGCGCGTTTCAGGTCTGGCAACAAAATGGCAGATCTACATCAGCTCGGCTCTTTTGTCCATCGATCCCCACGTCACTAAGCGTGAGTCTGCACTTTGAAGTTTGTACCTATGTCTGGCACTCCAAAGATATCTTCCTATCTGCCACGTACCGCACGGACTTCATTGCGCTCCCATGCTTATCAGCCCTTGAAAGATAAAAGGCAAGTGAACATGCATCAGTTGGACAGCAATAATGTCTTCAGGTCCTGGTGCCCAAGTTCTCACCCAAGGAACAGGCTATGGCGTCGTGCTAGGCATCGGCTTTGTTTTCGCAGTCATTATGATGGGTTTATCCACCCTCCAGAACCGGTACACAACATACAAGATCAACACATCTGAAGAATTCAATACCGCGTCTCGTGCCGTGAAGCCTGGCCTAATCGCATCCGGAATCGTGTCCGCATGGACTTGGGCTGCCACTCTCCTACAGAGCTCTACTGTCACCTATGAATACGGCCTCTCGGGAGGTTATTACTATGCAGCGGGCGCCACAATCCAGATCTTTATCATGTCTATCCTTGCGATCCGAGTAAAGATGATCGCACCCTACTGTCACACCTACCTCGAGATCGTGCACGCTCGCTATGGAAACACGGCGCATTTCATCTTTGCGACTTATGGGCTCATTGTCAATCTCGTTGTTTCAAGCATGCTTCTCTTGGGTGGCAGTGCAGTCGTCAATGCTTTTACTGGAATGAACATTTATGCCGCCAACTTCCTCATTCCCCTTGGTGTTTGCATTTATGTCATCCTAGGTGGTCTTCGAGCCACTTTCTTGTGTAAGCAACTGCATAATCTAACGAGCAGTGTACCAAGACTGAACTTCCCTAGGTGACTATTCGCATACCCTCATTCTCATGATCCTCATTCTGTATTTCTTCTTCTATACATACACCCAGGCGGACCTCATCGGAGGGTTCGAGGGCATGTATCAGAAATTATACCAAGCCGGTTTGGAAAGGCCTGTATCGGGAAACCAAGATGGTTCTTACCTGACACTCAAATCCAACTGTGAGTGGTTGTTAGTATGGATACTCGTTGTATTCTGACAGCTTTCTGCAAAGACGGACTGGTATTCATGGTTATTCAGATAACCGGTGGCTTTGGCACTGTCATGCTCGACCAGGGTTACTGGCAAAGAGCCATTGCCTCGGAGGCGAAAACAGCTGTGCGGGCATATCTCATGGGCGGAATCGCTTGGTTCGCTGTTCCGCTTACGTTTTCGTCTGTAATGGGCCTTGCGGCAGTCGCGCTAGCAAACAGTGTGTGCACCGCGCCAACTTCCCGCTCGTATGCCTGACTTGTACACCCTAGATTCTTCCTTTCCTTACCCAGGTGGACTCACAACTCCCGAGATAGATGCGGGGCTCGCAGCTCCAGCAGGTGTTGTCACCTTGTTGGGGAGCGGGGGTGCAGCGGCTATGGTATGTCTCTTTTAACGACGTGCAAAGCCTGCAGCACATTTAATCGTACTTTGCAGCTCATTCTTCTCTTCATGGCTGTTACATCAGCGGCATCATCAGAAATGATTGCAACATCATCCATCCTTACCTTTGATATCTATCAAATCCATTTTAATCCAGATGTACGATTGTATCCTTCTTTGATGATACGTTAACTGATGGCAGCATAGGCATCTCCCGAAGTGCTCATTCGAGTATCCCACATCATGGTTGCTCTGTGGGCAGTTATCATGTCTTGCGTTGCTTCGCTTTGGAATGGGATTGGGATTTCGCTGAACTGGCTCTTCCTCTTTTCTGGGACACTGTTTACCGGCGCCGTCGGACCCATCATCTTCAGCGTGGTCTGGCGCCAACAGACCAAAGCCGCCGCAATAGGTGGTGCTATTGGGGGGATGTTTATTGGGATAATTTGCTGGTTGTTGGTAGCCAAACAATATTACGGCGAGCTCACCATCGAATCGACAGGTACGCCTGTGTCCACCCACGACTCACCGAACTGACATCCCTCATGCTTTCAGGGAGTATGTATCCCAATTTGGCAGGAAACATGGGAGCCTGTTGTTCAGGAGCAATTATCTCCGCGGTCGTCACGCTCATCAAGCCGGATAACGCGTTTGATTGGTCCGAAACGAGGCGTATCAACCCAAGAGAGAGGAACCGACGATATGCAATATATACTGATTCAAAATCCACCAGCAATGAGAACGAGCCGCCCGGCTCAGAGAAAGAGAAATCCGATGCGACTGTATCAATAACGCAATTTGACGAAGAAAGCGAAACCAACGAGGCGTTAAGGCAGTCACTGAAAGTCGCCATCTGGAGTTCCTTGTCCGCGACATTCATAGTCATCTTTGTACGTGTTGCCAGCTGATATCGAGGACGCTATTCTAACTCAGGCACCCGATAGCTCGTTCCTATCCCAATGTTCCTGTCGCATTACGTCTTTTCGTTGCCATTCTTCAAGGGATGGATCATTTGCTGTGTTGCGTGGCTCTTCGTGGCTGCAATCATCACCTCCGTTCTGCCATTATGGGAGAGCCGCGATGCCATGAAGAAGATACTGGCGGGATTGATCAAGGACATTCTGGGGAGGAAGACACCGGGTAATTCTTTACAAGGATGTGCGTAAAAGGTCGAGCTATTTATGGCTTACTAGACGTACCTTATCTACCAATGAAGTGTCAGTTGTCGTGTATTTCCTTAACCGCATATCGGTACTCTAGGAAGACCATGTCGCCCGCAAACAGGCTCAACACTGAATCTACACCTGCTTTTGATGGAAGCAATATCAATTTCATAGGTTCGCATGGATTCGTTGCCAGCCGATGACTTTCGCTCAATCAATGGCTTTCTTCATCGCCACACTGAAGATATCGGAGGTATTGATCGTATTAGAGCAGTGGTAGTACCAACAATGTCTCCTGCTGACTCGGATCCCTTTCGCCAATAAACCTCACCGACCCCATCTTCCGAGGCATTTATCATGGCAAAGAAAAACACCAAGGCAGGTCATCTAATCAACGGGCCATCGCCGACTCACACACCTGGAGATAATTTTATCGTTGATGTCTCTAGAAGATCTTGATTTGATGTTAGAGCGATCGCGACTTGCTGGCGTCAAGTCTATGATCATCACAGGGGGAAGCTTGCACGAGTCGAAGCTGGCGCTGAGCCTCGCCCGCCAAAAAGGCTGGTACAGTCTGTTTCTGTTATACTTTGCCGCCACGTTGATTTCGTGCTCTGCGGGCAATCAGGGCTCTATGCGACTGTTGGATGCCATCCAACACGTTCCAAGGAATTTGACGAGCACTCTGACGGTCCAGATGCCTATTTACTTGCACTGGATAAACTTGTTGGCGAGAATCTTCGGCCAGAGGGGAGAGTAGTTGCTATCGGTGAATGCGGTTTAGGTGACATTCCGTATTCTTCCTAAGTTGTGGGGGAATAATTTGCTTGCTGCAGATTATGACAGAACTCATTTTGCATCCAAAGAAGTGCAGCAGAGACATTTTCGTGAGTGTAAACTGCTGACCACGACAAACCGTCGATTATCCTGCATGCCCGGCAGGCGCACAGCTCGTACTAGCAAAGAAGTACCACCTCCCGTTATTTCTGCACTCGAGGGCGGCTCATGTAGACCTGGTCAAGATTCTCAAGGAGGAGGGGTTTGCTGAAGATGGTGGAAAGGGTATTGGGGCGAAAGGTGGTGTTGTCCACAGCTTCACAGGAAGCAGCGAAGAGGCAGCAGAGCTTGTGAGTACCCAACCCGTGTCACCAGGGATCCAGCATGACATCGATGAAGATTAGCATGGGATTTCACATTGGAGTCAACGGATGCTCCATGAAGACTGAGGGGAATCTCGAAGTGCTAAAGACGATTCGCCTGGATAGACTTTTGTTTGAAACCGGTGAGGCAAGGGCTGAGTACCATTGGAGGTCTTTTTAAATCGAAGTTATTGCAGATGCACCATGGTGTTCTATGACAAGCACGCATGTCTCAAAAAAACATCTAGATGCCCTGCCCGCTTCGCTGCGCGCTCGTTATTTCCACCAAGCCGTTCGAGCAGAGTCTTTCGTCCCCGGGAAAGCAGTCAAAGGCCGGAACGAGCCATCATCAATCGGAGGGGTCGCATGGGTAGTGCACAGAATGGATGACACCGCCATACCATTTGAGAGGGTAGCAGAAACCGTGTATAGGAACACTGTACAGCTCTTTCGCCTTGACGAGCTTGTTTAGTTACTTACGTATACTGTGTCACCACTTTCTGGCCTGAACACCGTGGATTGCGTCGACTCGGACGTTCAGTTTGACAGTCGGGTCGGTATGGCAGATTCAACCCTCAGCAGTTTCACCCTCTATGACATCCTCTCCATCGTCGGATTTGGTTGGTATATTTTTCTGTGGTCAGTTGGTTTGCTCGGATGCCGCACGGGGTAAGCTTGCTGCTATTCGAGAGGGAAACCGGTTGACTGTGTCGCTGTAGTCGCGCACGATATCGTCTCCGTCCCCGTTCCCCTCTTGCTACCTCTCCAAACGCCCCAGGGGTCTCGATTCTGCGGCCTCTCAAAGGCTTGGACACCAACTTGTACGAAAACCTGGAGTCCACGTTCGTTCAGGAATACCCAAATTTCGAAATCTTGCTCTCTGTTGCGGACGCAGATGATCAAGCACTGACTGTCGTCAGAGAACTGATGCGCCAATACCCACAAGTAGATGTTAAGATTGTCATCGGTGCGCCTCTTACGATGGTCTATAAGTACAAAACCCACTCACTCCATTTACAGGCGAGGAAATTGTTGGCGTTAATCCCAAAGTGAACAACCTCGTCAAGTCCTACCGACAGGCCACCCACGACATCCTGTGGGTCGTCGACTCCAACGTCTCAGTTGCGCCAGGAACGCTTGCACGCTCAGTAGACATCCTTAATGAAGCATCCAGATCACACAACCCTTCCAAGAAGCGAATAGCCCTAGTTCACCACGTCCCGTTTGCTACCGAATGCGAAGGATATCTTGGCGCACGGGTAGAAGCAGCGTTTTTGAACACCAACCACGCAAAAATGTATCTCGCGATCAACACGGTGGCAATCGAGTCCTGCGTTGTCGGAAAATCAAACCTGTATCGTCGTTCCGACTTGCAAAACGTCAATGGATCACTCAAGCGTCGCAAGGAATCGGACCCGAGGGAAGGAGAGTGTGGGCTCGCGGCATTTGGGTCATTCTTGGCAGAGGACAACATGATTGGTAGTGCCCTTTGGCACGAGTTGGACTGTCGACACGACCTTTCTTGCGACGTCGCGCACAACGCAATAGGTAAGATGACGCTGACGGATTACGTCTGGCGCCGCGTTCGGTGGATACGTGTTCGTAAACACATGGCGCTCGCGGCTACTCTTCTGGAACCATTTACAGAGAACCTGGTGGCAAGCTGTGTGGCCGCTGCCAGCGTCCAGTACCTGTTCGGGGTGTCGCCATGGTTATTTTTACCCATCCATCATTCTGCGTGGCTCTGGGTTGACTTGGATGTGTACGAGTCACTGGCAGGCGATGCACTTGGGCGGCACGAACGGTGGAAGTTTATAGGGGCGTGGTGCATTCGAGAGATGCTGGCACTCCCTATATGGATCTTGGCTGTCTGTGGAAACGAGGTTACGTGGAGGGGCAAGCGATACCAGGTTTTGCGAGCTGGGCAAGTGCGGAGGACAGGAAATGGTAGCACGCGAAATGGGGCCAACTGGGGATGGTGGCGGAATCAAGAAGGAAATTCTTTATCTCAATACGAGCCCCTGGTAGTGAATGAAACGATCTGATGTAATGCGACTGCGTTGGGATTTACAGCAACGATAAGTATTACGACCATATTATAAGTGATACACATACGGCGAGTGATGATTAGAATGTACATGAAAATGAGCAAGGTTGGGGTGTGTATGCATACAAGGGATGAGTAGGTGGATGAGTGGACGTCATGAAAGACGAGATGGTGTATGTGGTAGGTCCGTGGTAGGGGAGGAAGAATCGAGGGCAGCTCTTGCCTCATCTTGGCTATGCTTCGCCAACAGACGGAAATTGTGAATCATGACCACTTCATCGAAGAAGGCGTCAGACCATTCATCAGCTGCGCACACGTCAAGAGCTGAAGTTCGGATTCTCATATCCCGACCATCGCACGCTATCTTGCACAAGGCGGATTCTAGATTAGAAGAGGCAGAAGGCTGCGGGCTTTGACGTGAGTCACGAGCATCTTTCTGGCGCTGATTAGAAAACCAGTTCTTGACTTGATGGTATTCTCTTGGGAGAGTGTGAGAGGCCGATTAGGACAGAAAATGATAGGATTGTATACCTTTGAATGATGATGCCGAGCTGGGAGACCCAAGCCTCATCTGGATAGGGGGTGATCTCGTCGTAGACCATCTGCATGACCATACGCTGGCGGAGGGTCGCGGGGGTCTTTCCTGTGGAGGGAATAGCGAGAGCGCGATGCTTGAGCTCGCGAACTCTGGTATCGCGTTCGGAATGGGACTTTGGAGCAGAATTGGAGCCGGGGAGCTTCTGGGCTCTTTTTCTGAGATTGTCTTCCGAAGTACCGCGTGCATGGGACTTTGATCGGGTGGAAAGAGAGACTGGATTTGACCTGCTGGACTTGAGGGAGGACTTGTCTGAGAGATGTGCGCGACTTCTGAGGGAGCGAGTTGAGAGAGAGTCATGGATAAGGAGAGATTCCCGGGAAGAATCGGGGAGGTCTTGGACATCCATGGGGTCTTGCATGTCTACAGAAGCATCCCTGGAGGAGGAGGATATGGGACTATCGGCGGTGAGGGTGTCGTCGTGGGCATTGAAGGCGGAGAGGGCGTCTGGGGACGACAGCGTTGGAGAGAGCGATGATACGGAAGGAAGGGGCATACGGTAGATGGAAATAAGGAAGATAGAGATATACCTTGAGCGTAGTAGCGGCACTAGCGAGTACTAGCACTTGGTAGTAGTAGTACGTACTACTACGTGGTGTGGTGTGTGGATGATGGTCCACCCGTTTAGGTCAACAATCCGGATCCCCCTCCACCATGGCGGACAATGATCGTGCCAGGCAGCGCATCATCGCGTCCGTGTTCGACAAGCGCAACGCCGGCGCGGACGTGCTCGAGTCCTACGTCGCCCACATAAAGATTTGGGAGGACACCGGCGAGGGTCAGGGAAGAAAGCCACGCTACATCCTCGTATCCCGTCCGTATCTCCCCCTCCTCCTTCCCTTCTTCCTCACACGTCCTCCAGGCGCTACTGACAGCTCCGGCTTTATTCACAAGTCAAAGCTCAATACTAACGGCACCTTCTCCGTGGGCAAAACGTGGAGGCTCGCTGAACTCAGAGGCATCCACGTCGTCACCGTGCGCACCCTTTTTCTCCCTCTCCCTCCATTCATCTCTCTCCCTGTCAGTCTCTCTCCTTCAACATCACCCTTGCCAGGACATACAAGTGGCAGACAGAGAACGCCCTCGACCAGGCCGCGTTTCTCGCAGCAATCGTCGACCTCTTCCGTTCCCTCATCCGTACGCCCCTCCAGCTCGTGGGTGTGGAAGAGACATCTGGCATACCCACCCAGTCCGCCCACGGCCAACAGCCCCCATCGGATGCCCCACCCGCCGACGAGCCCTCTTTACCGTCTACAGCGCCGCTCCCTCGCGTTCCAGACAATGTGCACGCTCCGATTCTCAGACCCTCTTCACGTTCCGCGTCGCCTGCAGATTCCACGAGGAACCATTCCGCGAGGGAGTCAGTGGCCTCTAGTGCTTCCGCCCTGAGAGCACCTTCGCCATCTATACCACCACCAAACCAGTCGCCGGTACCCGGCTTACCGAGTTCCCTTAGACCGAGAGTCGGCCGTCGGCCGTCTAATGCTACCCCTCCCCCTTCCTCCGCCGGTCCTGCAATCGCTGTTCCATCCGGCCTCGTGCCTGCCCGTGCATCCCCACGTCCATCACATCCAAATCTCACGTCTGCCAAGCCATCTGCCGACTTGCCTCGCACGTCAAGTCCCGCTCCAGCGTATCTCATGGAATCACATCATTCTGCCCACTCCGAATTACCCCCATCTGTTCACAGGCCTCTCTTGAACACAAAGCCCCCAGAAGCCCCGCAAATGCGCCGAGAGCACAATAATCGTGTCTCATTTTTTGACCCGGCTAACCAAGTTGCCCTTGACCGACTCGTAGCAGTTGATTGGGGTTCCGAAGAGGACGCAGAGGTTGCAGAGGAAACGGCGGACGCGACGATGATCAGCGTGGAAGAAATGCTTGAAGGTTATGAATGGGCAAGTGACGACATGTTTGGCCGAAAATCTGTCAAGGGAGCCGCAGATTTGGTCGAGGCGCGTTTACTTGACGAACTCATGGCACTCGACAAGGTCGGCCATCCGACCACTGATTAATTTGACTGAAGAAGTGACACTCTCATCAGGCTAACATACACTCTTTTCTGGAATCGGATGATCGAATCAACCTTGTTGTCAAGTACCTGGACGAGGCCCTCGGGGAGGTCGACGCTATGGACAGTTGGATATCCTCTTACAAGATTCATTTGAATGTAGGGAAGCGGCGTTATACTTGCTCTGTTCTAACTGGTTTGATAGGCCGTGCGAGATGATATCTCTTTCATCCAATCGCAACGACGCGGTCTACAAGTCCAGATGCAGAACCAGGGGATACTCCTCAGCGAACTCGAAAACCTACTTGTATGCCGCTCCTCTGATATCTCTCTTGTACATTCTGACGCCCTGACGCTTAGAAAACTGTCCAAGTCAGTCAGGAAGCATTGCTTACTCTTACCCAAGAGTCGCTCGAGAAACAAACTGGGATACAACGGCTTGAAGAGTCTGCAATGGAACTCTACAAGGCACTTCAGGCCAGTCAGGATAGAGGTCAGACGCTTGTCTGTTCAAGTCGCGTGGTCTAAACTGCGTCCTCAGAAATGGCTGCTACAATGGAGAGGCTGGACGAGTACAAGACATATAATGCGCAGTTCTGCAAACGCATATTTGATTACCTGTCTATCATGATAGTCGCCCAGGTGAGTACCATTCACTGTAGCCATTATTAGTAGGGTGCCTCATCTCGCTACAAGGCGAAACTCATTCTTGATGATAACGGGGGAATCGCGCGACCGAAGGGACGTGGTCGACCAATCATATTCAATCATCAAGGCATGGAGTCCTATCTTGGCAGATACGCTGGCCTTCTTTTGTATCTGAAAGAAATGGACGAAACGGTGTACTCCAAATTTTGTGCTGTGTGTCGCTTCTTGGAGGTGCGCGTTGACAATGTTAATGCGTCGTTTGCCAGGCGTACTTTTCCGCCGCTAGCGACCTTCACAGCAGTCAGACGAGAGGTTTGTTCACAATATACTCTGGGTTGCTGAAGAAGGCACCCGAAGACGACACGGAACAGAGTAAGGTGTTGTCCCACCTCTTCTTTCCACGTTAACTCAGTCTTGAAGGTTTTGCACCAAATAACACAAGTGTAAAAGGGGGTGCCATTCGTCGGGCGGGTACGCTGGTGCGCGGCCCCATGGAAGCGCGAAACCGGGAACGAGAGCGGGAGCGAGGTGGGCAGGCAGGTGAAGAATATGGTGCGGCTGATGTTCGTATTCTGACAAGCGCGAAAATGATTGCATTCTCACTGGGACAATAGGCGCTTGGATACATCCTAGAACAAATCGCCCCTCAGGTTTATCGGGAAAGCGACTTTATTGCGGACTTTCTCCAGATTAACGACGCTGGTCTCACGTTTGCGGACTATGCGGGACTAGACAACTATTTTCGACGGCAGGCGGCTAGAAGTGCGGGTCTTAGCCAATCGACGACAAAACTGGTGCGTGGTGCGATGGACTTGATATTCGGTTTCCTGCCGACGGAGCTGAAACAATGGATCGATATCGCGATTGCGAAAGATGCACTGTGAGTGTTTGTTTGCGCGAGGGCGAGGTGCGCTCAAGTCAAGGGAGAGCAGACAACTTGTTGGGGTGATTGCGTGTCTAGAGCGATTTCTCGCGGATGCGGATGAACGTGGCAACACGTTTTTCCTGCAGATACTGGATAAACAACATCTCCGGTTGAAAGGGGTGTTTGATCGCCACGTCGTAAGCGATTCTGCTAAACGACATTGGAATGATGGGTGACTACGTGGCACAGAACCAGCAAATCAAGATGGTGGATGAGACGAAACTGACGAGCAAGAAACGGAAAGGGGTGGCACACTTTATCAAGTATTTCCCAGTCTATGTGGGCCGAGTGGAACAACAGCTGATTGGAGCAGATGGACTGGAGATCCGTGGACAGGTTGACGCGGCATATGAGAAAATTGTGCACAGCATGTTTGAAAGCTTGAAACAGATGGCCACGCTGGATGGAGAGGGAGAGGACAAGGGCCAGCTCAACTACCACGTATTGCTTGTTGGTGAGTACGGGTACCGCGGAGGTGGCGAAACGCGAATTTACAATGACGGATGAATCCGGACAGCAAACATGCACTACTTTGTTGCGGAGATCTCGGCATTAGAGACAAGTTCGGTCGGTGGATTTTTGAAGCAAGCGGAGGCGATCTACAACGACAATTTGAGTGCGTATGTGAAAATCGTACTCAGGCGGCCGTTCTCGAAATTGATTGTACGTGACTGATGGGCGCGGACAAGTGGTAGAGTTGACGAAAAATTTACAGGAGTTTTTCGAGGGAGTGGAGAGGCTACTGAAGACGACGGCGCCGAGCGAGGTTCAGAAGAACGGTAATTACAGCAAAGGGACGCTGAAAAAGGTGGTGAAGGAGTTTGACGGGAAGGACATTCGGAAGCACATTGACGTGCTTTTTCGACGGGTGGAGAAGCACTTTACGGAAGCAGAAGAGAAGACGACGCGGGAAGAGAGCAGCGAGATTGCGCCGGGTACGGTGATGGTTGGGGTATGGAAGGCATGCGAAGAAGAGGTACAACGGATGACGGAGAGTTTCAAGGGGAGGATATCGCAGTGCTACGGAGACAGCGGTATATCCATGGAGTACACGACGAGCGACGTGGAGGGGGCATTTAAAAGACACCGACTTGGTGGATAGGTAGCAGAAGAATGTATTTGGACGTGAAACGGATATCTACACTGGTAAAGATAGGTAGGGAAAGAGATCAGTCGGCCGAATAGGGCTGGCCGTTGCTGACGTGTACGTCGCTTGCGTTTTTGGGAGCGAACGTGGCGAGGACAGACGGGGCGTATGCAGCCCAGAGGCCCTTGAGGTGGTCGACGGGGAGCGCCGAAGGTTCGTCTTTGTCGGTGCCGGCGTGTTTGTTTTTGTTGAGAAGAGAGGAGACGAGGTCGACCAAGGCGGCGATGCGGGCGCGAGCAAAGGCGATCGCGTTGGACTGTGCGGAGACGATGGCAGCGTCGATGTCGGCTTCGTTTCGGGCACACCAGGGCTCGAAAAAGGACTTGTAGACGTAGGCGGAGCCCTGAAGGGGAGCGGTCAGGGCAGAGGCGGGGGGGACACGCGAGGGGGACGAACCTGGGTCTGTGGGAGTGCGATGTAGAGCAAGAAGAGCGTCCTGAGCTCCCAGTAAAAGGGAAGCCTGCCAGGAAGGGGTGAACGGGGGGCGGGGGCAAGCAGAGGGGGGACTGACCAAGAAAGAACGAGGCCGAGAGACTGCTCGAGGGCGAGGAAGACGGCAAGGACGGTCCAGTAAACGGCGAGGGTGCGGAGTGCGTCCGGGCCGGGGTCGTGGGCGAGTGCCTTGTAGGTGGCATAGGACGGGAGTACGAGGGCGAACCAGGCGCTGTAGGAGACCAGAGTTGAGCAGTCCGATCGAATCCATACTCAGTCGACTGACCAGACAAGGTGTGAGATGAGAGAGAGCAACATTGGAATTGCTTACGTGATTCTATACCCATTCCACCTTTATGTCGAGCATGACACGCTGGCAGACATCAACCCTGTCGTTTTATTGACTGCTGTTTTGTTTCCGCTCTCTCTCTCCCTCTTCCACCATGCAGTCAGACCAGTCCAAGCCAGACATCAAACCCCAGGTGAAGACCCTCAATCGCGTTCCCCGTGCGTCCCCTTTCTTCCCCTCTTACCTCCACCCCCTCATCCCTCCAAAGGCGCCTGCGTAACTCCTCCTTTCCCCTCTCCCTCTCCCTCCTGATCTCCCCACAGAATGCCTGTCGGAAGCAAAAAATGCGCTGCGAGGGCGCTGATAACCCCCCCTGTCGCCGCTGTCGCCATGCCGGTCTCGAGTGTCTCTTTGAAAAGCCCTCGAGAGAGGCCACCCTCACCGGCGAGGCCGGCCTAGAGTATCCCTCTCCTTCTCTCTCTCCCCTTACCCGCTCTAACCCTTTCTCAGGCGAATTCGCAGTCTCGAATCCCATGTCGCTGATATCAGAGTCACCCAAACCGCGATTCAGAACACGCTCCTCGAAATCGTCGCCCATCTCCGTAACAGTGCCCCATTCCACCGCTCTCCTTCCTCCTTTTCTCAAGGCCAGTACTCCCACTCCCCCACCATCCCCGCCGTCTCGCCCTCCGTATCCGCACCCACAAACGGCTCTCACATCACCGACTCCACCGCCCATCGCGGCCCTTCAACCCCTGCCGCCTATCATCCTGCCATCCCTCCCATCCTCACCGGCTCCTCCAGAGACCCTCGCCCTTCTCCGTCCCAGGGTCCCCTCCCTCAGCCCTCTGTCCCCGACTTTCAGTCCCCCCAACTTTCCTCCACATACGCCAACTCTCCCGCCGGTCAGCAGTTTTCCTTTCCTCCCCCTTCCGGCGCAGTTCTCCCTCCCTTCTCCAGCATCAGCGGGATCGGCACTGGTCCCCAACCATCTTCCGCCATACGTACCGCCGATGACCCCCAGCGTTCTCACGGCGCTAGGAACTACCATGCCTCCGCGCCTCCCAGCGCGAAGCGCGCGTTACCTACTTCCGATCTCACTAGCGGAGATTCCTCCGAAATCGATGATGACGACAATGGTGAATTACCTGCTTCCGGTCTCGTCGCCCCTTGGGAAGTCTTGCGAGGCTTGGCAGACGTTGCCATCGAGAGAGCTGCCAAGGTGTGTTCCCCAATTTGATTTTTCGACTTCTGGTCATCCTCCCGTCAAGGAGAGCGGCGAAGCGAGTAGCGAAGCCCAGAGCAGGACCAGAACACCCTCCCCTGACCGTCAGAGCCGTCCTACCAAAAGAAGGAAGATTCGTCACAAAATTCCCCGCGGAATGGTTATTCCCGATAGTGAGTAATTCTGTCTTGATCGTCGTGACCCTCAACATGGATCGGCGCAGTTGTCACACAGAACGTCGTGCCTGAACACGAGGCTCGCGAGTTGTTCCGAATGTAAATTCTTCCTTCTGTGATTTGTCTTGAAACTGATTCATCTCGGCAGATTTTATGCTGGCTGCTCCACTTTCTTGCCCGTCTTTGATTCTCGCATTGACACCTTTGAGGCTCTCCACCAGCGTTCTCCGTTTGCGGTGGATGCTATTTGTATGGTTGCGGCTCGCGTGCGTGATGGAGGAGGTTAGCCTTTCAACGTCACCTCGAGCCTTCCTGATCCATTTCCAGGAACACCGAGCGAAATTTACAATCGTTGTCTGGACGCTGTCCAGAATAAATCGCGTGCCACTCTTTTCTCTCCTGTCAACCGAGTGGAAGCGGTTCAAGCCATGAGTGCGTACCCTGTTGAAGCAAATCTTTGTCGAACGGTGTGATCATACTTTTATCTTAGTTCTCGTATCAGGTTGGTCCGATAATGGTTGGCTCAGTGGAGGTCATGCTGTGCGGATGGCGATGGAACTCTGTCAGCTTATTCTCCATGCTCTTCTCACACTGGCCTCACGGTTTTGACAGCACTGCACAAGGCATGGCCAAAGTTGCTTCGACGCATGCAGAACAAGTCTAAAAACTCCGACTGGTCCGAAGATCACGATCTAGTTATCGCCTCTCGGACGTGGTTTTGTTTGTATCTTTTTGAACACCAGTAAGCACTCATTACCTACATTGTCGTGTCCACAATCAATGTTTCAGGCTGTCCTACGGCACTGGGCGTCCAGCCATCCTCAAGGACGACGAGAGTATCTGGCAGTGTCGCCTGCTTTTACAACATCCTCTGGCAATCGAGGACGACATGCGTCTTGTCTCCACCGTAGAACTCATGGCAATCCGTGAGAGTGTTCATAACAAGCTATCACCTTTTGACCGTCCTGTGGACGAAATGACATTTAATGTCCTTCAACAAGCCGATCTGGAATTTCAAAACTGGTACAAGACGTGGGATCAGGCCTTTTCTCAAAAGTACGAGGACGCAGGTGAGTGGGGTGTCTTGGTCGGCATGCAGTTATCAGAATGCAGTCGCCAGCCTTTTATCGTCAAAGCCTACAAATTCAGCAATTACATGCTGAACTATTTCACAACGCGACAGCGTTGCGAGGGATCGATGGCCCAGAAGATGTACAAAAGATGCCAAGAGCACAGAGAGAGCTGGCTGTGCATTCCATTCGAATCGCACGTCAGGGCATGGATATCACTGTCAATTCGCATGCGTACAGTGAAGGCATGAAATATGGTGAGTGGACCATTCCGCCCCCGTACCTGCGACACCGACCTCCGGTAGCTGTCCACTATACACACGCTACTGCCACATTCGCTGCCTCTTTCCTGTTGAGATTGTCCCGCCTTTTGTAAGTATCACCAGTTATGACAAAAGTTCGAATGTGTATGATTCCCTCCCTAGCCCGAATGATTGTGATGTACAGGACATCCGATCACAAGTAGAACGACTAGCAGCTTTGATGTCCCAAGGTAGCCTCTCGGTTACTCCCCGTTTGCTTTTCTGACATGTTTCGTCCAGTACCCGGAAAGCGATACGCTCTGACGCTCCAGCTCATGCTGAAGAGAGGGCAGAAGCGGAAAGCGGCGTCTGCCTCCCTTTCTCCTAGCGTCTCACGCGAGCCCCAACGTACCGTATCCATGACGGTTGAGCAACAGCAACATCCAATGAACCAAGAATCGTTTTCGCCCACATATGATCCGTCGTTCGCAAGCCCAGAAGCGGCACAGCAAATGCAAATGGGGATAATTCCCCATCATATAACCGATGTGGATAGCATCTGGAGGGGATTTGAAACGACGTCCAGCGAACAGTTGCCTGTCTGGATATCGGACCAGAGTTTGGGTGGTAACACATTCTCGCAACAAGGCATGAATGCATTCTTTCTCCCACCAGACTACCTCCCACCTGCACCACAAATATGGTAACCCTATGTATGCTTGAATTTACCCTCGCTTTCAGTGCAGCATCTAGTCTTACTGTCTTGTCTAGCCGTGTATACCTCTTGTATGATCATTCCGAAGCCGCTATCTATTTCTCTCTATAAGTCCTACATGTGTGTTTGCGTTTGACGGTCTGATTCAAACTTGGACTTGAACCAAACATCCTCTGTCAGTCTAAATCGATGAAACCCTTCAACAAAACCTGTTTTATATTGCAGCAACGTCTTGAACTGCTCACTACCGTACCATCATGTCGTACCGTTCGCCACCCTCGAAACAGCGCGAGCACCCCGAGACACCCGGGAAGACCAACCTTCTTGGCACTCCGTCGGACCGCAGAGGTCCGGCGAACACTCTGCCGGCCCGATCTGGGGGGCAACGTTCGAATCAGACGGTTGGTAGTCTTGAAGACGCCGAAAGACCCCCTATGAGAAAGGCTTTTCTTTCTTTCTTGTCTGGTCGCCAGAAAACCCCGGCACTGGACGATGCACTGTTCAACGGAGCAAAGACGTTGCAGGCGCAACCAAACTGGCCGGACTCCCTCCATGTTCCTGAGGGCTATGGAGATCGTGCAGCCCTCCGTGCACCAATCCTCGAAGGTGTACCGCATGGCCCGGACGAGGAGGGACGGAGGTTTTATCAGGGGGGGAAACAGCGACTCAGGAAGCGCAATAAGGTAGAAGCGAAAGTTGTCAAGCATGTACAAGGTTTGTACTCTGCGGGCTCTCACCCTGCCAAGTGATGACACGAAACCCAGATATTGACAAACGTCGCAAGTTCATCCTCGCGTTAGCAAAGTGCTTGCTGACATTCGGCTCACCCTCTCACCGCATCGATACGCTTCTAAACACGGCATCCGATATACTCGATGCCAAAGCAGCCATCGTGCACATTCCCGATGTCATCATCGTTACGTTCGGAGATGAAGATGTGGCCGCCGTGGAAACTCACTTCGTCAAAGCCAAGGGTCACATCGCTCTAACCCCGTTGCATCAAGTTCACCAGATCTACCGCAAGGTCCTGCGCGATGAGATGCCGGCCTACGAGGCAACACAGGCGCTTAAATACATACTCAACGCCGGCCCCATATACACTCTCTGGCCGCGGTGTTTCTTTGCATTTCTAACAGCTTCCGTGATCTCTGCGATAGTCTTCGGGGGCTCTATCATTGACATGTGGATATCTGGGCTGTGCGCCTGCATTCTCCAGTACTTGGGCCTTAATGCGGCATCGAAGAGTTCCACGTACGCTAATGTTTACGAGTGAGTCATGATCGATCAAGTGATGTAGTACAGGTTATTCCTGATTAGACTTCCAGGATATCAATTGCGATTCTCGTCTCCTTTGTCTCACGGGCACTCAGTGCCATCCCCGGAGATTTATTCTGCTACAACGCTATTTCCGCGGCTGGCGTTGTCCTCATCCTTCCAGGTTTCACCATACGTGCGTGCCTTTGATCTCACGCGGTTAATTTCCACTGATTGACCCGGCAGTTATTAGCGCTTTGGAGCTAACGTCGCGCAACGTTTTCTGCGGATCTGTCCGGATGGTTTACGCAATCATCTATACACTCTTTTTGGTAGGGTAGTCAGTGTTGGAGGTGCACGTTCCTAACCGCGGAATGTTCTCTGTCAGGGTTTCGGATTGACCATTGGATCTGACATCTATCTTGTGATCGATCCTCGTGCGCGGCGCGCCCTCGAGGGGCACCGGACCCCGAGTTACAGAGTGCTGCACGGTTCTTTCCAGGCCGAAAACGGTACATTTCCGCTTGGAGGGGCGGTGTTTGGGTTTGCCAAGGCTGCGACCCTTGACACGAATTATCTGCTGAGAGGTAAAGTCGTTCCGTGCTGCCTGTATTCACAAGTTCCGATGGTTTCCCAAGGGTGTTACAGGGATCCCACTTGGTCATGGTGGCGGCAGCCACTTCCCTGGTGGCTGTTGCCCATCCTGGTTCCGTCCTACGCTGTAGCTGCGTCGCTGGCAAACATGCAGAGATTCTGGAGCTGGCAGCTTCTGGTGATGGTCATCTTTGCGTGTTTCACGTTCACTGCCAGTAAGCTGGGCAACGTCTTCTTGCCGGACAATGGTGACCTCGTATCTGCCTTTGGGGCATTGATCATCGGTCTACTTGGTAATTTCTATTCGCGGGTCGCCCAGGGGACGGCCTTTACGTCGATGGTTACAGGTGTTCTGTTCCTTGTGCCTGTACGTGGACGAATAATACTTATCGTACTTACCACGCTCACCGACTTCTTTACAGTCTGGCATCGCACAGGGAGGAGGGCTTATAGACACCGACCCGAACTCGACGGAGCAGTACTCGTCAGGCTTTTCGCTAGCCGTACGAATGATTCGAGTTGCCATCGGAATAACGCTCGGTCTTTTCGTTAGCCAGATGTTTGTCTATGCCTTGGGCCGACGGAAAAATGCTGCCTTCTTTGCCTTCTGAGGTTCGAAGAAGCGAAGTATCGTGTCAAGGCAGTATGTTCCCGAAGTGGTAGATCTATTAATTACAATGAAGTGGTTCTACAAGTAATGATTACAGTAGTGTCAGAAAATATGGATCTCGTCAAGATGAAGTGAAACGTGCAGCAAGCAACATAAGTTAAGTTCCAAACAATTGATTCAATTCTTCCATCCGCCGTTGCAGCATGTCAGCCTTGCTGAAGCTCTGGCCTAAGGTCATGTTGGCCAACTCTGTTTTCTTCCGCTGGACTTCGAGCAGGCGATCCTCTATAGAGTTTTCGATGATGAGTTTGACAGTTGTTACAGGGCGTGTTTGTCCTAAACGGTGCTGTAGGGTAAAGCATGAGCCAGGGCGTGGTTAGCCAATACCAAGTAGCATACGATGCGGTCAACGGCCTGGTTCTCTACGGCAGGGTTCCTGTGCGGTGCGCTTAAGTATTCTGCGGGAAATTGCATGTTTAAAAAACATCAGACCAATAGGGATCCATCAGGTAAACTCGTTGTGCAGCAGTGAGGTTCAATCCGACTCCACCAGCCTTTAAACTGACGAGGAGGATTTCGCACGCCGGGTCGTATTTGAGTGCATCCATAGCTTTTATACGATCGTCACGTTTCATAGTGCCATCCAGACGATCATAACGAATTCCAGCAGCATCCAAGGCGTCTTCAATCCTAACAAACCCAATGAGTATATGTAGAACCAAATTAAAAACACTCACTTATCGAGCATGGCCGTCCATTGTGAACTGAAGGCTACATAGTCAGCTTCTTCTCGGCGACAGAACTGCTACTTACAATACAACAGTCTTGATAACCCCATCGTCAACCCGTTTTCCCTCACCGTCCACTGCCTCCACCTCTATAGAGTCGGGATCATAGTTGACAGAGTGAGGATTTGCCTTGGAAAATTGGATAAGATCATTGAGCAACGCCTTGACTTTGGTAGAGGGAATGAATCTGTCCGATCCGGTTCCCTTTGACTTCTTTTCCCGCCTATTTCCAGGTTTCTTTTTCAAGTGCAAGTCCTGAGAATGACACTCAGGCCGTACTTGTATAGCATCCTGAGGGTAAAGGCCAGTCTGACAAGCAGAACACGCCCGTCGGATATCCTGGGGTACATCAGGCCATCCAGGACATACGCACAGCCGATAACATGGAATGCAGAAAAGATGCTGACAACGAGTTAAAACGAGAGTTGACGCCGACGGACTATTGGTCCTTGTTGATGTGCGAGACGTCGTCCCTTTCGTCTTCCGGCCACGTTTGGGTGCTGACGGTCCATCGTCCACACACAACCCTCCCTCGATGATTTGTTGGGTCTCTGGGGAAATGCATAGTTCTTCGTCACATTCTACGCATTGCGTAGTGGCCGCTTCCCTTAGCAGCGCAACAATCGCGGCGGCGCGAGACAGGTTGAGACCTTCCCGCTCAATTGCAGCCGCGAGATCTTCATAACTGCTAGGTTCTGTTGGCTGGATGTCTCCAAATCCCTTACCCTCGACGAGCTCAAAGTGATCACAGATCTGCCGCAAGCGCAAAATCTTTTGCAAGATCCCCACGTAGTTCTTCATAACCTCATTTTTATTCGACAACTCGTTGAACTCGGCTTTGGATTCTGTGAAGAATTGATCATAAATCGTTTGCTCGCGGGGATCAAATTTGAGATAGCGGAGCTCGTCTCGACGGGGTGGGAGATTAAGAATCCTCTGTCCGTCAGAGGTTTTCGTCTCCTTGGTGCGGCGGAGGGTAATACATTTCATGATGGTTTGAAGTCGGGCAACACCAAGAGACTGCCCATACTTGACAGGTGTTCCGATGAATTCTGTCCAAATATTCTTGTCATCAAAGGGGTCTAAACGCAGGAACTTGATCAGAGCGAAAACATCGTCAAGCTTGTTTTGGACAGGGGTTCCCGTCAAGCAGAGACGGCGATCGGCAACTAAATCGCACGAGGCACGACTGCCCACAGTTCCAGTCTCCTTGATAGAGCTGTTTCGCATTGAACGTGTGCTCACTAAAGAGGAGTATTTGAAAAACATACTGCGCTTCATCGAGTACGACTCTAAACCAATGTATCGTTTGAAGAGGGCTAGTGGCCTCTGCCGCAACATTAGGGAATGACTTTTTCCGTTTCATCCCCGTTCGCTTTGGTTTGGGCAACCGTACCATCTGATTTCCATGTTCATCAATCTCAACCCCTGGGAAACCTCCATCACTATCGCCATCTTCTTCGTTATCAGCTTCAAGAGAGGTAATACTTCGAGTTTGCTTGGAGTATTCGGACGCCAGCGTTGCGTAGGTTGTGATGACAGCATCGAAATCAGCCAGAAAAACAGGATCGGGTCGACGCGCATTCCCATGGTATACATATACTCGCAACGGACGGCCACCTGTGGGACGATGAGGTTTTATATCAGAACTGGATTCCTGTTTGGAGACCGTCGTCTGAGAGGGTGGTGTAGCAGTTCCGGACATGTTGGTAGCCGCAGCGCACGTTATTCCACCACCTCCAACTACCGAAACCTCTCCTCGCCAATGTTCACGAAACTGATCCTCCCAATTCGACACCGTTGAGAGAGGGCAGATTATGAGCGTTGCTCGGCTCTTGACCTTGATACGACAGGCACGTGCATATGCGGCTTCTGCCTTGTCTTGTGCCTTTGCTGCCTTGCCTTTGCCCTTCCCAGAGTCGGATATGCTGGGCATTCCCCAAACACTCCCAGAAAAATGAGCAGCCGACAGAGTGTCGTCAAGAACGTTCCTGTCTAGCGGGGGCGGCGGAGGCGGGGCCAATGGAGAAGCAGCAAAAGTACGGGCGGAATCCAAAGTGGCAGCAATGAGAGATACGCATGTGATTGTCTTGCCCAGACCCATCTGTGGAATGGATAGTGATTACGCAATATCATTATCGGAACTAACAAACGCACATCATCAGCAAGAATGGCGCCTTTGGTTTCCTGTGGCTCATGAAAAAGCTCCTTATGAGTCACGATATGGAACCATGACTGCTGTCCAGAATGAGGGTTCACCCTAGCTTGCCAGAGAGAGGAATAACGACCATCACTACAACAATTCTCCCGTTCACGCTCAAGAAGGAAGGTGAGCGCCTTTTTCTGATGGGGATAGAGGGTAGTCCCAACTTCGTACGCTTTTCATAAAGAGAACAAGTCAGGGGATGAAGCGGTGGCGAGGATAATGAATATGTTACCAGGATCAGTTTCAAGGAGCTCGTCTCCGCTTCGCAGACTCTTGAAGAGCTCCTCCACCTGACTGCGCTGTATTTCGAGCGTCTTTCCAGAGACCGCGGGTGCGGTCCAACGAGAGCCACTGCCTCCTGGACCGGAGTAGCCAGGACGGACGGGAGGTAGTGGTTGACGATGTCCACCAGGAGGGGGGTTGTGAGGGTTACAGTAATGATAGTTGGCAAGCCGTTGAACATCATACGGAGGGGAAGGGTGATCAAGGAAGAGTCCACACTGTTGGAGATAATTTCCGACGACAGCGATATTTCCCTTCGGAGTGTAAACAAGCATCTGTAACGGAAGGATAGGGAGCTATGATAGGATAAAGTTCTAGTGAAGGTGGGTCAGAGGGTGAGGAGCACTCACGTGTGGCATACCGCGACGCACTTTGGCGTCTAATCGGATGAGACCTTTTCCAAGCATCGGACCAAGGTGGGATGCGACCTTTTGCTCGACAACGCCAAAAGCCTCACCCTGGCCGATTTCGCCAGCAGGTGATTTAATGTGTGGAGACTTGATATGAATGGTTTCCGTTGTACCTGGTTGTTTGTGAGGGTTGTGCTCGTATTGAAGACGCACGCTCGCCCAGTCTGCTTCTGCCTTTGCCGGATCGTGAGACTGGAGATAGGGGACTGGATAGAGAACCAGCGCGGTGACCGTAAGCTGTCCAATGCACACGGGAGTCCTAGGGGAGATATCGTCCGGAAGGGATGTGCCGAGGAGAAAGGGAGAGGGCGGAGGAGAGGGAGAATGAGTGAGATCAATGACATTGTTTGGTGGGTGGGTGGGGGAGGGACGAGTTGTGAACGGATGGCCGAGGGAGGCGCCGTTTTGAGAGGAGGGTAGGTGTTGATGCGGGCGGGGAAGAGAAGGAATAGGAAACACGGGGCGATAGGGGGCAGAATGCGACATCGGTGGAAGCTTTGGCGGGGAGTGCAAGTACGGAGAGAGAGCGTATGTCTGTGCGGGAGCGCGTGTCGGTGGCGGAGAGACATCGTCATCGCGCGTCAGGTCAATGTGAGTGGGCTCGGAGAGGGCAAGACTGGACATGGACATGGACGGCGCAGAGTGTGCATCGTGCATGACGACGAGCGCTATAAGAAAACGAACGGCGACGACGACGAGCACGACGAGCACGACGAGGACAAGCCTTGAATGCAAACACAGTATCTTCGGTATCCGCTCGGCATGAGTAAGCTTACTTTCCCACGACTGCTACAGTGCTAATGTCATTTCCTATCTAAGTAAGTTGTAAGTCAAGCCTCGATCATCCACTCGCAGTACCTTCTCCTCCTCAGAGTCCAAAGGAAAAGGATCAAGACGTACGGGGCGCCCATCCCATCGCATAGTACGCCGCTCTTGCAGCCTCCTCTTTTGCGAGTTGCTTGCTCGTTCCGCTCCCCTGCCCCTTTTCTATCCCATTCACTTCAGTCAACGTTCAGTGTCACTCCAACAACAACAAAAAACCTGTCCTCCTCACCGACACAAGCCACGTTCCACTTTCCCGCGTGTGGTGGTCCAGAAAACGATGGACGATACTCGACAATCAACCCTCGTTGTGACGCCGTCTGGTTGAATAGCGGCAGAAAAGCCAGATGTGGCTGCGCTGGAGCCAATGGGTTCCCGAAGTTCGGCATCCCCTTGGGTGGTGGCGGTGGCGGTATTGGAGGCGGTATGCTAGGCGGGGGCGGGGGCAGGGGCAG
>JBBPLE010000001.1:274213-306160 GCA_038089675.1 Boletales sp. KT-2023b
GGGGGGCCATGGGGTCCCCGAGGTTGGGCACCCCTTGGGGGGGGGGGGGGGGGGGGTTGGGGGGGGGTGGGGGGGGGGGGGGGGGGGGCGGGGGCGGGGGCGGGGGCAGCGAACTGGTAGTCTGCGAGTACGGATTGTAGTGCGTAGGCTTGTACCCAACCAACAAACTAGGAAGTGCGTGTTGTAACGGTTGTGTAGAAAATCCTTGCAGCGATTCTTCGACCTTGGGTCGCTTTCCAGATTGCTCATCAAAGTTCACTGGCCCAAGGTCAAATGTCACTCCATCCTGAAACACACTGACCGACAATCGGAGGAGCGCCCCGATCCATTGTTGGACGGTCGTCCATCCATGCTCGGTGAAGACTGCACCGAGATAAGCAAGAAAAAGCAGACGACCTTGCTGCACCTTCAGCTTCAGCATACTAGTCCTCGCCAAATCCGGGAAACGCACCACCTACCTCGGCCTCTCCTACTGATGTTTGAAATGACGGCTCGTACCGTAGTTCATCGCGTAGCTGATAAAAATTGGTCCATGTGTCGATTATGTCCACCGACGGCAACCTGTGTCTGTGTACCTTCCTAAAACATCGTCTCATGACACTGCGGGTTAATGAGGACTGCGCTCACCTCAATCTCGCTCCCCATGAGCATCGGTCTCTTGTTAAACAATAATTGCGTCGTCATCATCTCCAATATGTACGACCCAAGAACCGATAATCGTTCGTTGTCGCGATATTTAGCGTGGCACGCAAGTCGGAGAGATTTGTGAGTAAACACCTCCAACATAATCTCTCCAGAGAGCTTGGGCAGCTCTGGCAAATCTTCGTACGTCACAGATCGCTGCCGTTTACGGGAGATTGGATTTGTCCCAGATTCAGAAACCATTTCCGTCTCCATAGGCGATGGATCTGCGATGTTGAATGTTCGGAGACGAGGCGTAAGAACCATCAGTCTGACAAGCAATCTTGAACTTTCGGCTGGTGTAAGTATTTATTTTTGCAAGCAACTTGCCCAATAACGGTGTGCTTCAAGCCGAGAGCTGTCTCGTGAGATGTTGGTGAGAGATGATGTGAATGCCAGTCTGCTCGCAGAGAGGAGTCATCCGTTTACGTACGTCACCAGATACTAAACGTCGGAGTATGATATATATGCATGACCAACACAATATAAGGTAGAAACGTTTCGAAGAGTACCAGTATGTATAGCAATAAGATTACCCAGATGACTCTATCATAGCAAGTTGTCCTCCGTCTCGGCCTATCGGGCGGATTGACCGGCTTCCCCGGTCTCTCGCTTTCGTTTTTTGAGAAGACGTCGGAGTTGGCTGATTACTTGTCCCTGAGACGGGTCCTCAGACAACCGCAAAATATGCCTTGTAATGCTACAGCCGAAGTTAGAAAAGACAGCAATCTCGTTCAACTGTAAGCAGACCTATGAGTGTCTTGGAGGACCGGACAATTCTCAAATGGGTGCTGGGGTCCAGCACACACCGGGCAACCGGAAAGCCCTTGTTGTCTCTTTTTCTTCGGTGGGTTTCCAGGCAGTCCATCGGACTGAGACATTGTGCGTTTGAGTGGTAGTACCACCGGCAACGAATTGTTGAATGCCGGAGCCGCGTGTTTGTCCACAATACTTCCTTGGTGTCGATGGAGAGATTCCGCGTTATTCCCATACACGACTGGGTGAAGAGGAATTCCAGTCGCCCCATGCGTAGGCATTTGGAATACAATCGACTGGTGGTGACTATCGGGGACCTTGGTATGTTTACCTTCCGTCGAAGCGGATCCTGGTCTGGAGACCAATTTCAGAGGTTGACCAACTAATAGATGGCCCTGTCCGCGATCATACAACGCTTGTTCTATGGCTTCGATCGCCGCTCTCTGTATTTATGTCTCGAATGTGATGCTCGCAAGATTAAAACTAGATACGCACTCTGTCTTCCCATGGCTCATCATCGGTGTGATTCAACAGGATTTCCCGATACTCCATAAGATTTGAGGAACTACTCATCATATTGCAGTCACCAGGACCATGGTTGTGCCCACAAAGACCACACTTCTGGTCGTCACATTGTGGAAGGGCTGACCTGGATTGTATGGACAGAAACGGTGCAGACAGATCGCGACGTTGTTTCTTAGATAATACTGGATTTGTTGAAAGCTCTTCGGCATCCATCGATTCCGTGGTGGTGTCGGTCTCATTGCCGGCATCATTATGGACGGAACCATTGTACACATCGGAGTCCGACGATGTCCCGGATTTCAATGATCGTCCTTTCTTTTTGCCTTTGCTTTTACGCTTCGTGGAAGTATCTTCGAGATCCTCTAGGAAGTCAAGCTGTTGCTACAAGATAAATCAGCCAACAAATACCATGTAGAGCTCTTGAACAAACCTGAGGGAAAGCTGCTGCAGCTCTCCGACGAACACCACGACCTGTCACCTCTTTCTCCGTGGCTGCGTCCTTCCTAGCAGCCATACGTTCCAGCGCCTGAGCCCACGAATCTCCATAGTCGATGTCAGCAACGGCATCTCTAATATCTTCTAAGACATCTTTCTCTGCTGCCCAGACCTTAGCAAAGTTGAACTTCAAACCGGATTCATTGGAAATATCCACTTCATCCCCTTTGACCTCTGTTTTCTCAATGAGCTTGTCGAGATCATGGTCGGTGTCTGAGCATAGTTAATGATTGGAACATACAATAATGACCCATAGACTACTCACATACGATATCCTTGGACCCTTGGTCCCCTTCCTCAAAGAGTGCCCTGGCACCGAAGGTCAGAATGGATCTCAGGTCATCGCTACCATTCTCGTCGTCATCCATTTTCTGTACGATTAGATGATCAAGGACCAGTTTTTTCTTCCCCGCCTGCATGATTCGTTCTGCAAGATATGAGACACAGACGAATCTCCAGACAATCTCGAATTAACCTTCAGCAGAGTCTTTCACCATGAGCTTGAACACGAGACATGTCTTTTGTTGACCATAGCGGTGGGAACGAGCAATTGCCTGGATATACATTTAGAGTGCGACAATAAAGGGTCAAGATATCATCATACTTGAAGGTCCTAGGCGTCATTGTCAACAAACAATCGAAAACAAGAACATTCTCTAACCTGATGTGGATTAAAATCTGGGTCGTATATTATCACCGTATCTGCCGTATAGAGGTTGATACCAACACCACCCGCGCGAGTTGAAAGCAGGTATATAAAATATTCCGAGTCTGGCCGATTGTATTCGTCCATATCCTTCTGTCGTACAGTTTGTTTGGTTTCGCCATCCTGAGAAAATAAAAGGTAAGCCAAAGGTAGACTCGGAAGAATTACGACCCCACGAGTCTAAGGTATTTGTAGTTCTCGCCTTTCACGAAGTCCTCCACGATATTAAGAGCAATGACAAACTAAGGGTAGTCAATCAAAATGCGGAGACTAACGAACATATGAGATCTACCTGACTGAATAGGAGTACTCGATGTCCTCTTGCTTTCAACTTCGGTAAAAGTAGTCTCAGAAACCGAAGTTTCGCGCTAGCATCGATCAATTTCTCGTGAGCCTCGCGCGGTTCAAGGTTACGAGGTTCGATGTCATTTGAGATCAAGTATGGATGTTGGATGCATCTGACAGAGATCGTGAATTGTTGACTGTAAGCTGCATGAGGACATACTTTCGTAACTGCATCAGCATGTTATTCATATTTGTCTTGGGGATCCCTGGACGACCTGCTCCAATAGTCGTCACTTGCGTGAGGTGCCTGAGAATATCCAAATTCTGGCCTAAAATAGCCTTAGTTTGCTCCTCAATAGGCGCTGTATTCGAGGCCTCACTGAGAATTGATCGATAGATCTCCTTTTGTAAAGGAGTCAATGAGAGTGGAACGATGACCTCGTTCTGACAAGCAGTGTGTTCAACGGACCATGTCCAATGGGGAGAAAGTATATACCTTCGGTGGGAGTTGGAGTACCTCGCTCTTGATGCGGCGAAGGAAATACGGTTTTAATCTCACGTGCAACTGGCGCACTAGGTCTTCGCTGAGTTCTTCGTACTCCTCTTCAAGTGCTTCGAGATCCTGCCATTTGTCGGAGTCCAAGAAATTCATCAGGTTGAATAGTTCACGGATATTGTTATTCAGCGGGGTCTGTGAGAAAATGTTAAACAGAAAAGAAAACAACAAGATATGATGAATCTTGACTAACTCCCGTCATGATGATTCGGTGAATTGGTTTGAGCTCATTCAATTTTTTAAACAGTAGACTGTTGTCGTTTTTGACTTGAAAAAGAAGTGAAAAACATCGTTTGAATGTTTCATAAAAACACTCACGGCGCTGACCCTCATCAACCACCAGAATCTCCCAACGACCCACGTTCTTGAAGACGGTAGTGAAATCCTTTGGGTTCGTGACAGTCTCGTACGTGGTGACGAGAACATGGTATTTCGGTTCATCCTTTCGTTCATGGAATAACTCATACTGGATGACCACATCCCTCGACTTCGCGTCTCCAAAAAATGGTACCACCCTAAGTCTGGGAGCCCAACGAGAAAACTCCCGAACCCAGTTAGTGATTGTAGAATTTGGGACAACAACAAGCGCAGGAGCCGCAGCGAACTTTTCAATTGCCGTACCGAGAAACGTGACAATCTGGACAGTTTTGCCCTTGAGATCGTCCGTGTAAAAATCTTGCCCACTGGAAAGAGAATGATGAAGAACGAACCAAACCCATGTCATCAGCTAATATACAAGGTTGTCGAATCCACCAATTGTCACAAAGCCAGTTGTACCCGTCGATCTGCAGTCTCGTGAGCAAGCATTCGAACAGAGTAGGATAACAAACTTGGAATTTCATGAGCTTCAATTGATTACTCTGTCCAAGATCAGGCTGCTCGTCCAAGTCGCGTCTAAGAGCAAAGGCATCGTAACCATTCTCGACACGGGACTCCGCCTGGATGATCTCTTTGCGCGTCTTTTTGACGTGAACCTTCCGGGAATCGACGAAGTTCTGAAATGCACGCTCATAGGCATCATATCCTGTTTCTCCGCGGCGAGGTGGAGAATCCCACGTTGCTGTGTAGAAATTAAAGAAGATTGCCACAAAGAAGTTTAGGATACTGACCTTCTTCATAGCCAAGTTCGTCCCACTTAACGAATACCCATATGACCTCATCGATATGCTCTAACGATAAATTATTCCCCGTCCTAGACAACCAATCATCTACTTCTTCCATTAATGACTCATCGGGCTGTTCACCCCCCGCGTAAGCTCGTTCTAGCTGTTGTAGGGGGCTCAGAGATGAGTCATCAACATGATTCTCATAAATGACACGCTTCTTATGTTCCACATTTGCACCTGGGGGGTTCCAGAACCGCATATCGAGAACGCGGTCGATAGTCTTCCAAGGTGGAGGGATTCGCTGCTCAGCATCTGGCAAAGGACCAAGTGAGATATCCTTTTCCTCGGTTGGGGGGCTAACTTCGTGCGTCGTGACTACTCCGGGTTCAAAAGTGATAGGTTCCTTGCTGCTGCCACCGCATTTGTCAACATCCATAGTCGTCTCGCCAGAAAGGGATTCCTCAAGCAGCGAGACTTTGGAACCCTTGGTAAGGAAGTGCTTCAGTTTCGACAAGTTGGTCGAAACTAGCCATAAGTGAGGCACCCATTGAGTCCGTCGATAGCTGCGACCGGCCCATTTTACAAGGTATTCTCGAGGAAGGGAAGACCTGGGATCAGGTGGATTCGCTAAAGTGGGTTCAATAGAACCTGGAGGGTAGGGCCGCCAAGCTAGAATTCTATCCAGTGGGTAAACGTATGATACGCAATCAGCACAGCGCCAATCGGTTTCTTCTTGGTAGTGTGCAGCGAGGATTGCATCCGCCAAGGCCGCATCACTAGGGTTGGGCAAATGCTGATAATGAGCAAGTCGTTTGCATGAAAAGCACCGGAAAAGAAGCTCTTTGGAAGGCTGTAGTGAGATATCGTTGGAAAGGGGTGATGTATTGTCGGCCATCTCAACGTCATAGGAAGTACTTTGCGCGGGTTCAAGGGAGACTGAGCCGGGAGGGTGCTTGCTTTCAAGAGAGGGGTCGGGCTTTAAAGCCACTTCTAAGCATCCCATGCAAATTCCACCCTTCATACACAATCCACAAATGAATTCAGTTGTTTGGTTGACGTCGAGCTCCCTGCGGTCTGGTATGTCGCGAGCCAACGGTTCAGTGGCCTCTTCATCCTGCCCTATCAATCGTTCGCTATCACGAGCGCAAGCAGCCCGCGTGATCTCATCTCTTTGAGTTTTTGCAAGACACTTCCAATGAGCGACGACAGGACATTTAAGGCTGGAAGATTACATTAGCCGGACAAAGTAAAACTTTAGATATCCGAACCATCGAACCCATCCTCCTAAAGCCCGAATATGGTCCTCGTCGTCTTCAGAGATACTTTCACGATCTCTGGTCTTGCGCCTGCCTTTTTTCACTCTCTTCAACTCCACATGAGCAGGACGCTTGTGGCATTTTTCACAGAAATCTCTGTGTGCGCGGAGGGATGAAGTCGTTTTATCCTCATAGGAATCAAAGTCGAGATCGTTAACGTCACGGAAGTGCCCGTAGGCGGGACGAGCCGTCGCAGGACGTTTTTTCTTGAGCTTCCCTTCCGCGGCTTGGGTCCTAGACCTTGGTTGAGGGCTGTCGCGATAGGTGTCTCCGTCGGACTCTTCATGGTCGACTAGGTTCAACCGAGCGTTTCTCCGGGTGCGCGTAGATCGTCTAGTAGGGGCGATAATTTCGATGTCCGAGTCTACTTGACCGTAGCCACCAAGATCATCACCAGAGTCGGAAATTGATCGTTCTCGTCGGGCGCGATTGCTGCGTAGTTTTGTAGGACTGAATGGCAACTTGCTCTGAATAAGCATCTTGTTGCTTGCAGTAAGACGAGCAGATCTGCGCGTTAGGAATTGGCTAGTGTCATCTTCATCCTCGCCACTCTCGCTGACCTCTTCCGTGAGAGAAGAGTCAGAAAGAGGAGAGTGGGATGGGTCGCTCTCAAAGGATGGCCTCGAGGTTGGGTTGGCGGCGATTCTACCGTTCATTCGCGAGTATTCGTGAACATCATCTGAAGAAGGATCAAAGCGGTCAAGTAGGCCCTGTGCCCTTCGGTGCTCTGGAGAAATCATGAGAAAATGTGACTGAAAGCAATATCCTAGGACACACGGTATTCATCCACGAGGTCGCCGTAGTGGGCGAGGAATGTATGCACAGAGATCTAAGGAGAAGCTCAGTTCAGCCTGGAGAAAAGAAGGAGCGACAAGAGCGAAGCGCAACTGACCCTACGTGCTAGTCCGTCTTTGAAACGCACAAAGTAATGAGAAGGTCTGCCACCGCTGTCCAACGGGTATTCCCCGACGACAGCGACAATATCATCGCGGACAAATTCCGGATCACCCCCAAGGTGTTCCGGAGTTCTTTGGTAAAGCTCCTTAACGGATGGAGCAAGTCTTTGTAGAACTACGTAACATTTCACTTTTTTCCGCGACGCCATGGGGAACCGAAGGGGAGGTGCGCTGGGCTCTGGGGAGGTGAGAGGGGAAAGCTGGGAAGGGCTGAAAAGGGATGCTGGGTCAGAGCGTGAATCAGCCATCTCGACCGCGCATACAACCACGGGTCATTCACGCGTTTCCGACAAACATGGATTTATTTGAGCATGCTGGTATCATACAAATAAAGATTTGTCAACATCACGTGATACCTACGACGCAAGTGTAGCAACAAGTGTAGAAGCTGTCAACTTGAAAATGTTGGACACCCGATTCGGCATGCAAAATGCGGGCCTTTGAATGCAGCTCTGCAAAGTATAAGTCATGATCGCTGCGAATGTCATCCCAAGTACAAAGGAAGCAAGGCATCGAGCGACAAGCGAGGATGTGAAGGAAACCCGAGTAGTATGCCAACTCTATTGGAGGCACATTCAATGAAACACAACTTGAATCCAAGGATAGCAATTGAGCAGATTGCGACTAGTATCCAGATCATAATTAGTACTTGGTGTCAAGTAAAATTCTACGACACCTGGGCCTGGAGAGAGAGAAAGGCGCCCGATTGGTGACCAACACTGTGATTCAGAGGATATTTGTGACTTAAATTCGGACTTGTACACAGAGGACGCTCGAGCTCAATATGGCACAGTCACCACCTCAGCGTCGTCCTTCAATATCCAGTCCCCTCACCAGCCCACTCAATACTACCCGTCCTCTCCAGATCACTAGACCCCCCTCCCGTCCACCAACCCCAAACAACTCCTCTTCTCCGAAGACCGCCTTCTCATCCCCGACCCGTCCCCATCGTCCACAGAGAGCCGACTTGAGACCCCGTCAGCCTTCTGAAGCCTATACCGCGTCCGAACGTACCTCAACTTCCTCCCGCGTAGTCAACGACTTGAACGCACGGGAACGGCGCGACAGCTCTAGTACAACCCTCTCCGATGCTTCCATTCAACACCGATCCGTAGCCAGCATCTCCTTTCTGAACAAACCCCGATTAGACCCACCTCGTTCCACGACGAGCGAATTGTCAGGTCCCCCTTCATCCTCCATTCTTCCCACTTCCATGGCCGCTTTCAGAGACAGCGGTGAAGCTAATTTTCGTAGGCGTGAGCTCGCTAATGGTGACAATGAGGGTAACCATGATCCGCAACGACACTTAGATGTTGAGCGGGAAATGTCTCGCCAGGACCGTATGAAAGAGCGTTCCTCCCTCAAAGGACCCGGCTCAAAAACTAAAACCGGTGAAATAGACGGTCGGTCCATCATTAGCTTTGAGCACCAAGTCATGATTTTGATCCGATGTATCCTAGCCATTCTGGATCAGATCAGAGATGAATGGGATTTCGTCATTGATCCGGATGTAAGCATATTGAGTGATGCTCAGGACGTAGAAGTACTCAATATTTTCCAGTTCAACAACGTGGACCTTGCCCTGTCTTTGCTGGATGATACTTCCACCGGCAAAAGCATGTCCTCATTCAAAAGAACCAAGGAAATGCTTTCACAAGCACTCAAGGGCTCGGTTGATCGTCAGTATTACCCTCCTTCTAGTCCAATGTTTGTCAATTCAAGAGTCTTGGAACAGAACACTACAAAGCTTTTGCTGACGCGTTACCACACCATGCTGCGTTGTTGAGCCACCTAGGGCAGGCCCAAGCACAAGTCCAAGAAACACGTGTTTCTCTTCAAGAAACTAAGGAATCTCTAGGTAGCAAGCGAGCGGACCTTGTTCAGCTGTGGGTCAGAGGACAAACTTTGGAAGAAATGATGCGACTGTTGGACCAAATGTATGCCCAATTTCTCCCTTTGGGTGCGGGTGTTAAACACACCCTAGCGAACATTTGAAATCTGTCCCAGATGTCCTCGAGGCTCTGATTTCCGAGAAGCGCCTTATACAGGCTTCGGTCTTGCTGATACGAAGCCTCAAGTTGATCAACAACCCTGACATGCAGGAAGTTGGCGCCGTTGCAGACTTACGGGCATTTCTTCTCGGACAAGAAACTGTGAGTTTATCACATCACCTCGCTTATCTATCGGATGGTTCATCACCTGCAGGCGCTGCGGGATATCTTAGTTGATGAATTGCACAACCACCTTTACCTCAAGTCATTCTGGTGTGACACGCGGTGGGCTCCGTATTCACCTGGTCAGACAACACGTACGTACCCAGAGGCCAATTGTATTTTCCACTATACTGAATACATTCAGTATCGAAAGCGGAGTTCGAGTGCCAATCAACCCCGATGAATGCCTCGCATAGTTCTGTCCGAGTCCCCTTAACTTCGCTCCCTCGGAATACTCATCTCTCGCGTTACCTCAACGGCCTTGCGAGCCGACCAAACGACGCCCCTTATGACCTTGACGATGCTAGCTTCCGTATCAGTGTCGGGGCGCAGGAGCTTTCGGCATCAATATCGGCGTCAGCTTCGTCATCTTCAAATCTTGCTATATTGGCTGTACCGAGCTCTTTAACCCTTGGTCACTCCAATACCAACCCTGAGGTTGACTCGTTCACTTACATCGAAACACTTTTGGAGTCACTGGCGATCCTGGGTAAATTGGGGAATGCCCTTGATTCCGTCATGCAACGGCTACAAAGCGAGATTTTCTCCTTAATCGATATGACTATCGACGAAGTCGAAGAACGGGCGGAGGAGTCGAAGAGAAGTTCGGTCCTTCTTACAGCTGCGCTCGGATCCAAATCTGATGGTGGATACGTCTTTGCTTCTGACGAATTTGCTACGATGGGCTCTGTCCGTATGACCTTTGCTCCTAATGGCCCATCCACCACAGCGTCTAGTCTTCGCCTTACCGCCCTGGAGTCGACTTCGAAATATTATGATTGTGAAGTTTTGAAAGACCTCTTTTGGACGATATATTCCAAGCTGGATGCCGTAACTCAAGGTCTTCGCGTGGTATTCGAAGTCGCCAATCGTATCGGATCAGTGAGTATGATTTAGGTCGGTCTTGGTTGGATTCGAACATGCAAACCCCCTTCCAGAGACGGGAGTTCAAGGACTCTTCTGGAGCCAAACCAGGAACCCTTTTTCCTATGGCGGACGTATGGTTGCCAATGCAGGCTGAAGTGAATCTGCCTTTGAGCATAAAAAGATATCAGTTGACGGGCAAATGTTAGGTACGGACACTGCTCAACGACTATCTGACCGACGAGGAACGAAGCGCTGTTACGGGTCGGAATCCAATCACCTCCATTAACGAGGTACTTCGTGAAGGGCGATTCACACGAGATAGGCTCAAGGTATTCATCTATTAGCACCATTAACTCTTTGAGTCACACGTTACAGGGAATCTTTCGGTTTGCGGACACTGACGCTAAATATGCGGGAAGAGCCCTTCGAGGACACGAGGATGAACTTATGCGGATCCTCCGAGATACTATGCCAGGACTCGTGCAGAGTTCTGCAGAGAATGCGGTACAAAGTGCTTTGTCCTCGCTTGGTTCTGACGAGCGCGTCCTTGACGCTGGGCAACATCATCGTTTGTTGATCAAACCAGATGCATTTCATGTTAGTGTCTTGTTCCAACCAACCCTCGCTTTTTTGGGTAGGATCGCGAACGTATTACCTGATGGCATAGAGAGCGCTCGCTCCGTGAGCGAGGTGTTGGATGATTTCGTTCTGAAAGTATACTTGCCACAATTGGAGGAAAAGATAACTTTATTGTTCCATCATGCAGTGTCTGGTGGGTGCTTGTGTTTTGCAACGCCTTGTATATGCATTGACCATGCATAGCTCCGGATAGTTTCCAGCCTGATATGACCTCTATTCGCTTCAGTCGTCGGCCCATTGTCAAAGTGCGCCGTCCACGCTCTCAGCTCTCGTCTTTGTTGACTCTTTGAAGGCGGCCACCCAGCTGATGGCCTTGATCAATTCACTATGTGCAATGCTTTGCACGACGCCCTTTCACCGCGAAAAGTATTCGAGGCTCATCGTCGGTGTTATCATCCAGTTTTATCAACAGTGCAGCCATCGTTTCCAGACTCTCGCCGCCACAGGTGGGAGTGAAGGTCATTCTTCACCGTCGCTTGCTGCTCAGTGGGCACAAAGCTCTGAGCTAAGCCCTTGTTTATCTGAACTTTTTGCAGCAGAGGTCTGTTCATTTCTTGTCACGACGCAGGCTGAACCTATTTGCGATCTAAGGATCGGGTAATCAGGCGGCAATTATGTAAACGAGAATGCCGTTTGGAAATGGGCTACCTGGCTCAACGATCCGTGGATAAAGGCGATCTGAATTCCTCAGCCCGCAACATCTCTGCGCTATGTAGTCTCTACCGAAGTATTGTATGTGAGCAGTTTATCCAATCAGTCCACTGTTTTTACGTAATCCTTCGTAGGCTTGGTTCACGCAGGAATTAGATGCTTTGAAATCATCCACTGAGGATCCAAATCCACCTCTGTCGGCCCCCTCTCACTTTTCTACCTTTTCGTCAGGAATGTCTTCCGCATCTCCCTCCCGACACAACATTCCCATAGACACCCGTGTCAGTTTACCCCTATCTCAGGAGATGACATTGTAAGTACGTTAGCTGAGGATGACATGTTCACTAAATGTATGCAATTCAAGACGCTTTGGAGCGCTGTTGAAAACATATACACAGTTGGCCGAAATTATCCTACATACAATCCGAATCGAAATTCGTTGTAGGACCATCTACTATCTTGATGCAGCCTTTCGCCATGTGGGTGGCTATATACAAAGAATACGCCTACTGACATTCCTACCTCAGGGGAACTATCATGTCGATCATGAAGCAGGAGAGCCAGATCCGTACATTGTTGATCTGAATGCGGAGCTCGGCAATTTTGATGAATGTACTTCTACTACATTACTGAAAAACGAACAAGAGTCGGTTGATTTCACATCCGTTTTACTGCTTGTAACTGACTCGCAGTCGTGTAGCTTCGTATTCTTTGGCCTGGAAGACTTGGTGGAACAGCTTCTTGTTTCAAATGCTCGCCAAATACGCATGGCAAATGACTTTGGCATGAAGAAAGTTGATCGTAACATTCGAGCACTCCAGCAAAGCATTCGCACCATTGGTGGTGGGGAACAATGTGCGCAATTCGAAAGAGCTAGGCAATACTATGCACTCTTCTTGCTGGGTCCCAAAGTATGTATTCCCTCACTAGGCTACATCTGGCCCTGACTGGATTTTCCCTGCAGTCTTTGCTGGATAGCATCCATATAAGCACAATGTTTTCCTTTGACGAGTATAAGGTAATGCTGAACCTCCAGTGTGGAGTAGATCAGAGCCTTGGAGACTCTGCAGCATTTAAAGCTGCGGACCGCAACTACGGCATGTATAGCATTGAGCTGCACGGGCTAGAGTTAGAGTACCGCACTGAACCTTGATGTATCTAACTGATCGTATAAATGACTTTTGTTATTCGCGTCTTCCAGAGTGATCTGAGGACTTGATATCACTGATCCATGGAAGGTCTTCGGTATCGACGAAACGAAGTCGCGTGGGATGTAGTCTAGAAGCAGTTATCGCGTTGTTTGCGAGCCGAACGTCGTAGGTACGCTTGAAATCGTCTTTGGATGAGGATGGTCGGGGTATCAAAAGTGGAACTTTGCCCAGAAGAGATTGATATCTTCGTCGAAGCCACCGAACAGACAAACGTCCATCACACGGATTTGCATCGGATACTTTCAGGACTCGGCGTCCCTTTTGCTCGTTCGATGGCCCCGGTGGGATCGGGGGCGATTCCCCTAACGCGAGCAACCCTCGGAGGATGGTGACATTTTGGAAACCGAAAGTGAGTGGAGGTTTTGAGAAGGTTTGCACGCCGGTATGATTTTCAGGGCGCTGAGACGACACCTGAAGAGGAGGGTACACCTTTTTCCATTCGTTTCTGAAGAAACGCCACCGAATGTTTTGTTCGCGACGCCTGCTTGGAGGCCCTAGCACCAGCATGTTTGCATGATCCCGTAACCCGGGGGGTGAAATGAGCTGATGTTTTTGCAACGGGCGTGTCGTGCGCGAAATGCCAGATGTAAGAAGGGCGACGAGTTCCGGAGAGTAAACAGGTGAACGGATCTTTCCATCTGTTCGGGCAAGGAGTGGAGCATTCGTATCCGATAGCAAAGGCTGGTAGACGTAGTGAGGTTTGAGGTAGTGGACATGACTACGGGTATTCACACCTCCATTAATTCCCAACGCAACTTTCCTACTCGTCCGTAAGCAATGTCAAGGATACGATCGAAGGCGCTGGGTTTTCCGTCGTTGGCATCTCGCAGGCGCTGCAAGACCTAAGCCATTTCAGACGGTAAGACGGACGGTTGGGAGAGTCGCAGGGACACTCGCCTTGGATACTCTCTTGAGTTTCTTCCCGCGGAGTTGGATCGACTCGGTTTTGAGCAGCGAACGAAAGTCGTCTGCGCCCTTGATCCTAAAGAAAAGACTGCTGCGGATGAGATGTTGACAGACGGGGTGCGGTGGGGGCGCACCGGAGATGAATATGGGGGAGCGAGTTGACCTGACGGAGGTAGGATCGATACAAGGAGAAGATGGAGTTGGGAGTACATAACATAGCCACTATGTATATGGAGTGTTCCTCGTCGTCCAATGCGATGTGCAACGCCAACGTCGGTCTCGCGAGAACTTCGCTCGCACTTCCACGCCAGCTACACCACTCCTCCTCTCCTTCAGCCAGCGTGCCCCTCTTGCGCTTCCCCTCCTCCTTCCCTTCGTCCTCGTCCTCGTCCGCGCCCTCTTCAAGCTCTCGTCCTCCCTCATCGCTACTGAATGCCCTCCACGAAGCCCTCTCAGACAGCATCTTGCCCTCTCCCCCTCCCCCTGCCAGAATCGCACCACCACATTCCCATTCCCGTTCCCTCTCAAGACCGCCCCCCCTCATCTCCAGTTTCCGACACTCCTCCCCCTCCGCAACCCCGCCGACGACTCTCACCCTTTCCTCCTCCCTGTCGTTCGCCTCTACCGTCTCATCTCCACGTTCGTCCCTTGACGCCCTCCGCTCCATACACACATCTGCGCCCCCCCAGTTCCCTCCATCCCCATCACTGCGCAGATGGTGGTTCCAGCCAGACTCTGCCGACGGTGTAACCAGCGTGGAATCTGATATGTTGAATGGGAATCTCGGAAAGAAATGTGCGTTCCCATGCTGCTATCATCCAGCGTTTGACCCACTCCCACCCAGTCCGCGCCCCAAAGGCTCCTCTCGTTTTCTGCCATGGTCTCTTGGGCTTCGACTCTGTCACCATTGGACCTGCCATAGCACCCTTGCAAGTCTTTCACTGGCGCGGAATCAAAGAGGTTCTTGAGGCAAACGGCTGCGAGGTCCTCATCACCCGTGTCCCCGCAACTTCTTCACCCGTTGATCGTGCCAAGGTTCTTGAAAAAAAGATATCGGAAACGTATCCCGATGGGAATGTGCACTTGATCGGTCATAGCATGGTCTGTTTTTCCTGTATGTGGTCTTCTGCCGCTCATACGCGCTACAGGGCGGTATTGACTGTCGTTATCTCATTACCCATCTCGCCCAACGCACCTTTCGTGTCCTCAGCCTGACTACTATTGCCACACCTCATCGTGGCTCTTCGTTTGCTTCTCATTTCCTTTCCCTTGCGTCTACCCATCTTCCAGCGGTCCTTGCTCTTTTGGAGCTTCTGCCAAACGGTGGTGGCGATGGAAAGGCATTTGAGTGTCTCACCAGGGAAGCAATGAGAGCGTTCAATGACAACACACCAGATATCGATGGTGTACGGTACTTCAGTTGGGGAGCAGAGTACGAACCTGGGTTAATCGATACTTGGAAGTGAGTCTAGCACATCGTCGCTTAAAGAAATACTGACAGAGGTTATAGATATCCGCACTCCATTATAGCAGCCCAAGAAGGACCAAACGATGGTTTGGTGTCTGTAGAGTCAGCAAAATGGGGCACCTATCTTGGTACACTGCGCGACGTGAACCATCTCGATCTGGTTGGTTGGACGGGCGGATTTGCTGGAAATCTTACCAGTCTTGCAGGCAAGTTTTCTCTCCGCCTGATGATTCGTCATCCGACAATACTGGTTGATCAGGTTTTAAAGACATGCATGCCCTCATTCGCGGAAAAGATGTGGGATTTAGTGCGGAGAGGTTTTACGGAGGTGTCGCAGATTTGTTGGCAGGTGTTGAAGAGGAAGAAGGGTATGTTATAGATGGGCGATGGCTCGGCTGGGAAGGCAGGGAAGGGAAGAGGAAGAAAACGATGCAAGGGCCCACGCATGAGGACACATCTAGCGAGGCGGGTAGTGCCGATGTCATAAGGCGCACTGCTTCGGACAAGGAAAGATGGAGGATGGAAGAGGTACTGCGATCGACGCCTTCACCTCCGCCTTGTCAATCCAGGTCCTCAACTTCTGGCTCTGAAGAAAGAGTGCAAGCGCAGTTGGAGGTGCGAATTCGAAGACGGGGATCTGTCAACTGGGGGGACGCTCGAACGGACATTGATCGCGAATGCACTATACCAGACCCTACCTCTCACTGAGCACGAAGAAGTAATCCTGTCAACTACCCGCCTTCGGTCGCAAACACGATTATGCGCCCGCGAACACTCGGTTACCAACACATCAATTCCATACATGCTCTGAGTTATTGCTACTTACCCGTTCTTAATCTAGCGTTATACCTTAGGACCTCCTATACGACTAGTTACGATGCTGATTTTCCGTAACATCCGAAACCTTCAGTTGTCCGATGCCGGGACAGCCTCGGCGAATTACACTTAGGACTGAGTTCCAGCGCCAAAGGTGCCAGCGAATGATCCTGAGAGAAATCGGCCAGACTGGCGCCCGCTCAGGCTGCTGTACCTTCGACTCTTATCATCATCAACAATAGACTGAGGTAACGATTAACAGCACCAGCGCCGGCGGTTCTCCTGAGCACTCTTCATGTCAGATCGGATTCGTTTTCGGAATGGCAGAAACACAACTCGAGATACTATCGGCAAATAAGCACTACGAAGGGACACTGACAAAGTACAAGTTCAGGGTAGGTTGCTTGGCGGCTCGTCGCAGTTTCTGTCTGGATAACATTGATTCATCGTAGTCCTCCGTCCTTGGTGACTTAGATGCACAATTCAACCTCTTCCTCCCATCAAATGCGGCCAGCGGGAAAGTGCCCGTCCTGGTTTATTTAGCTGGCTTAACATGCACCGAAGACAATGGGTGGGCCTCATTTACCCGATCTTTGGCATGATCTTGATCTTGTGCTGGAATCGGTTTGACTTTTTTTTTTCCTTCGGAACCTGTTATAGGGCACAAAAGGGTGGATTTATGCGTGATGCAGCAACGGAAGGTATTGCGATCCTCTTTCCCGATACGTCTCCTCGCGGAGCTGGGTTAGAGGACGAAACTACTTCCTGGGATTTCGGAGTCGGCAAGTTTACTAATCGATCGTGTCGGAGAATCCTCCAGCATACTGACGCCACGACAGGCGCAGGATTCTATCTCAATGCCACTCATTACAAGTGGAGAAAGAATTATAACATGTTAGACCACGTCACGAGAGAACTGCCAGAGGTTATACAGGCTGCAAAGATTCCTATCGTATGCCGCTTGCCCGCTTCCGATCCAATGATTGACACAAGTTGTCAGGATTTTTCTCGCCAGTCCATCTTTGGTCACTCCATGGGTGGTCACGGTGCGCTTACGATCTATCTGAACTCCTTGATCGCAGGCACGAAGCAGTATCGATCCTGCTCCGCTTTCTCGCCTATTTGTGAGCCATCCGCCGTCCCGTGGGGTCAAAAAGCATTCAGGGGGTACCTGGCAGAGGGAGTGGATGAGGGGAGGGAAACTTATGATGCAACCGTCCTTGTGGGACGAGAGAAGGGGGCGGTCAATGTCCTCATCGACTACGTGTGTATTCTTTGTGTTCACAATGGGCTCACCCCGCTCATCGCAGACGGGTATATTAATACGATAACACTTTTCAGGGAAGTGCGGACGACTTCTTGTATCAACTTCATCCGGAAGCATTCCTCAAGGCTGCACGTGATGCAGGACACGACGAGGTTCAAGTTCGCGTGAGGTGCCAAGAAGGCTATGACCATAGCTATTACTTTGTGCGTAGTCTCCGCTATCCTATGGGATATCGAATTCACAGTACTTAGATTTCGACCTTTGCGTCAGATCACATCCACTGTAAGTATTCCACCGTTAAATAGGTCGTATATGCTTGACCGGTTGTCCCCAATAGTCCACGCCAACTTTTTGAAAGCGTAATTGCCAAGGGGACCGTATGCAGACCTTCCAGGTTGTTGTACGAAGTAAATTCGACGAATGGTACTCGAAAAGTTCAGGACATGATCTATGTAACTGTCATAGTAAGGGTACCACACGCAATGCAGGTGAGGCAAGCGCGTTGTGAAGAAAACCATGCTTCGGCGGAAATGAACATCATCGCAGCCAAACGAGAATAAAAACGAGGGTCGAATATGAATCCACAGCACAAAGGAAAGAGTCAGTCAATGAGCGAACCGAGAACATCACGAAGCTGCTGAGCGAATCCGTTCACGGTATGCTCGCTCGAGGTCTACGAGGTCAGATGTTATCCAGAAGCTTTTGAGCGCTGCATATACTGTGGCACGCTTTTTTGGATCAGGTATGAGGAGGTGAGCGACCAGATTTTTCGCTATGTCAACAGTACGGGAAGCGATTAGCATCAGAAAAAAAAACATAAGCCGATGTATAATGGCCACAAGTGGAAAGATCGCTTGGTGTCACGCATAGACAGGAATCATGCAACCCACATACCATTTCTTAGCGAATCCCAGATTGATTCGCAGAAATAGACGGTTCCGTCAAGAATGCGCTGTTTCGTCAGTTCATCTTGAATGTAAGAACGCTGAGAGAATCCCATGAGCTCTCCGATGTCTTCGATTTTGCTCTCCCGTTCGTTCAAAGAGATATTATCGTGGCGCATATCTTGGTCGCCGTAATCAAACGGATGGCTGCCCCTATACGAACATAATTCACGCATCAGCCCCAGTAACAAGAGTTAAAAAAATTGACATGATAGTCCCATGGAGGTTTAGAGAGAAAGGCGCACGTCAGCATCGCAAAAATGACAATTCCCGCACTCCAGCAATCTGCTGGCATTCCCACATAACCCAAGTTTTTGTTTTCTAGCGCACGTATTCCTTCTGGTGGGAGATACGAGATGGTGCCACAGACGTGGAGAGTTTCTTCCCAGGCTCTTGAACGCGCAAGACCAAAGTCAGCAATCTGAATGCGAGGATAAGGACCAGGAGAGTGCAAAAGTATGTTCTCGGGCTGGAACAGGAGTAGTGTATAATATTGAAAAATGGGGCCCGAAGGATAGGCGGTAATAGAATTGGAAAGCGTACAGATAATTCGGGCAAAATTAGTACAGGATAGATAAAAAAATAAGAGGTTTTGACCTTGAGATCTGGAAGTAAACAATGAGTGTAGCACTAAACTGGTCTGGAGCAAGCCTACCGCGGTGCGAAATCATTTTATCATGCAAATACTGAACCCCCTTGAACATTTGGAATGTTATGTATTTTGCTTCACCTTCGCATAACCTGCGCCGTGGATGACTTGTTATGTATGTGAAAAGATCACCGCCCGTTGATAGCTGAAGCATGATGTATAGAAACTGTGGGTCGTAATCAAAAGCATAAACTCTGTTTATGTTTGGCTTGGCTTGGCTTAGCCGCGTAGCTTCACGAGAAGCGTAGGAACGCATACGTGATGCAAGGATGTCAAGAGAGTGGCTTCCTTTGTCTCTTTTTTCAAATCGTTTCCTGCCCTCCTGCGGATGATCTTGCATGCCACTTGGCGATGAGCGGATGTATCAAGTGCAAGATAGACGGACGCATAGCTTCCTGTACCGAGACAGTGAGAGGTGATACGGTACCTGCCCAGGTCCTGAACACGCTATCAGCAAGACTCCAACATCTGTCTCATGACATACTTTAAATGCGCGATGTTGCGAAACGGCAGTATGCGGTCGCGTAGCAGGCAAATGAATCGAGTTTAGGACGCACTGAAATGCTGGAGAAAAGAGGTGACGTGCGGGGCAGTAGAAAGAAAAGTGGAATTGCCTTGTGAGGCAGGGATCTTGAGCATATCTCCATGCATGAGGATAGAAGAGGTCTTGCGAATTTTGTGCCCGTTTATCACTATACCATTAGTGGACATGTCCTAGCCTCCGGGTATAGGTAGAACGAACAAATGGACAGAGGTAATGCATACCTGGCATGATATGATGATGCCTCCTGCGCCGGAGTGGACACTGAATAAAGGTGGTGAATGGCAGAAAAATAGAATAGAAGATCTGTACGTGCGCATATATTTTGCAATGGACACTAGAAACGACGATGTCGGGAATGACATAGGAGCTATTTATAGTCGTTGGTGGAGGATGAGAAAAAATGGCGATGCAAACCAAAGCTTTGCATTTCTGCCGATGGTGATGGGATTTCCGATTCTCAAAACGAGTGCTTAAATATAGCAGTGAGTGATGGCGAAGGGGGCAGAGGGGAAGGGAACCTTCTGCGCGGCCATCCAGGGTGGTGGTCAGAAGACTGGCGCATACATCCGGCGAGGGATCGGCTATGGACGGTGGCGCAGAGGGCGCAGAGGGGACGGGCTGGGTGAGGCCGTCGAGGGTGTGACGCGTCTTCATCGTGGACGGTTCGGTAAAAGATCGCGGTGGTCGATCAAAAGATGATCACGTGGGTACGCTGAGAGTTGCGAAGGGAACAGGGTCCTCGAGTCCTCCATCACTGGCACTTCGGTGGCTGCACGGACCGTGCATGGTGACGGCGGAGACGAGCGACGTGGAACGCACGCAACGTTAATGAAAAAATGACAGTGAATAAGATTAAATGGTCTGATGGCAAGAGCATCGGAAGCTGGAGACCTCCCGCACCGCACAAACTTGTTTTGGTGCTCACACAATCGCCGCATCTTCCATTTGACTGACTCTCTACACTAAACGTCGAGTGCACTCCTTGCTTTCACTCTTCTTTCCTTCCTTCATCATCCTTCCCTTCCATACGCTGGCTCGCCCTTTCCTGCAACTCCGCTTTTTCGTACAGTAAAACAGCCCAACCTTTGTTTTTTTTTTCGAACCCGCCAGCCATACCGTCCATCCTCGGAAACAGAGCAAGGAGAATGTCCTTCTTCTCTAGGAAGAAGCACCCCAGTGCATCTCAGCTTGCTGCATCAAATGTCACTATCGCCCAGACCCCATCCCAGGCTCTAGCTCAGCTGGCTGCCAAGGAGCCTCCACAGCAGTCAAACGATGTGTTAGTTCCTTTACCTTCGTGTGTAACTGCTCACTCACTCACTTCTTCATGTCCCATCTTTGTATTCCTTTAGCCCTATTGCACAGAACGGCCCTCCTCAACCTCAACAACCACGCCAACAACAAAATCGTGGCCCAGTCACAAATGCTGCTACTCATGCCTCGCAGGCTTCTCCTCCCCAGCAGGGTCAACCACAGCCGCCCCAGCAACAACCACAACAACGTCCTGCGTACCCTTGGTCCGCTCGTCGCCTCCTTCTCCCTCCTCCCCTTATCATGCCAAAGCCTGGCGTAGCACCACCAACTTCTCCTTCCCCCCCTCCGTTCCCGCGTTACGGTCATGCGCTTCCCGCAACAGCCACTGCTAGCGGAGAGCTCTACCTATTTGGCGGTCTCGTCCGTGAATCCGCTCGCAATGACCTCTACCTCTTCTCAACAAGGGATCTGAGTGCAACCCTCGTGCAGACCGCAGGGGAAATTCCTTCCCCCAGAGTTGGTCATGCCAGTGCCATCGTCAGCAGTGTGTTAATAGTGTGGGGTGGGGATACTAAGACCGATCCAACCTCGGATCCGAATGAAAAGCAGGATGATGGTCTTTATCTCCTTAATCTTGGTGAGTGGTCTCGAATTCATATCACCTTCGAATGCTCGAAGAACAACTCAGTATCTCGCTAACTTGTCCGTTTTCTCATTGCGGCAGTGTCGAAGGAATGGACCAAAGTATCCATGTACGGGCCGTCACCGTCAGGGCGATACGGTCACGCCGTGACTATGGTCGGAACAAAGTTCTTCGTCTTCGGTGGGCAAGTTGACGGAGAATTTCTTAATGATCTGTGGTCTTTCGATCTCAATACATGTAAGTCGTTTGGTTTCTTCATTTGACAATCTTCATCACATAATTTTCCGGTCACACCTACGCGCCTTATGACCCTCATATCGCACTACATTCTGTGCCATCAGTGAGAACGCAAACTCAGTGGGAACCCTGTCAGCCTACCACTACTGATCGACCAGCTCAACGAACCGGTCATATTTGTGTGACATATGGGGATCGCATCATCGTGTACGTTCCTAAAAGTCTCGCGTCTACCTGATTATCATTCATTTTGTGACATGCTAGCTTTGGAGGTACCGACGGCCAGTACCATTACAACGACACATGGGCATATGATGTCAACGCGCGCAGATGGACAGAACTCCAGTGTATTGGTTTTATTCCTTCACCACGGGAGGGGCATGCTGCAGCTGTTGTAGACGATGTCATCTATATCTTTGGAGGGAGGGGTGTTGATGGCAAAGATTTGGGAGACTTAGCTGCATTTAAACTATCTAGTGAGTGTTCTTTTTCATGTATTGGATATCGATGGCCGTGGTTCCGTCTCTGTGTTGATGCGGTGGCTGATTATGCTACTTTCATAGACCAACGGTGGTATATGTTTCAGAACATGGGTCCTGCACCGAGTGCAAGATCTGGTCATGCAATGGCTTCGATGGGAAGTAGAGTATTTGTACTCGGTGGGGAGTCATTCACCCCTACAAGAGGAGACGATCATGGGATAATCCATGTACTTGACACCAGTTCGTCTCTTATCGCATTATTTTTCTCCCTAACTCGTTGACATTTGCTTGCCTTCCAGAGCATATCAAGTACCCCGAATCTAACAAGACAGCCCCACCCGGTCCTAATGGAGGCATGAACTCGGCTCGCAAATCGTCAGCCGCTCCTTCTCCATCAAGTGCCCAGCCTACATCGTCGACGCTAAATGGAACTCGTGCGGTGTCACCCACGGGCCCTCAGCCTGATACAGAGGATCTTCGCCGTGCGATTTCTCCACCTGGAACTCGCGCAGGTACAAGGACGCCTAATGGCATGACTACACAAGCATCGGCCCAAGGCCTCGTAGGCGTGTCGAACCCAGGTACGAACACAAAGGTCAAAGCGTCAATGCGATCCCGACGAGATGAAGACGAAACTCTTGGGACGGATGATGGGCACACCACGGATACGCCAGTTACATCGGAGAGCGCGAATGGTGTCCCGGTGGGTGCGAGGGCAGCAGAACGATCGCCGACTCCAACGGACCCACAGGTTCAAGCACAGCGCGCGCGGAGTCCCACGTATGGGATCGCTGGCAGGGCGATGTCACCTGTAAGCAGTAGCATTGATGACCATGGACAACAGGGTCAGTCAGCTACAATGACCAGCGTGGCTATGAGCATGAATGGCAGCGTCGCCGCTCGCAGTCCTTCCCCTATCGTTGACAGGAGTAAGCCTCCGCTGGATGCGTTTTATCAGAGTTCCCCTTCTGCCACTCCCTTGACCAACAGCTACGTGCAGTCACAAAGCCACTCGCAGCAAAAGTTCGGTAGTACAGGCAATGTGACTGCCGACCTCATCCGGGATTACAAAGCAAAGGAAATGGAGGTGGAAATGTTACGCAAGCGCGAGGCTTGGATGAAGACGGCACTTTTGAAGGCTTCTCGGGCGGGATTCGTGCAAATCGAGGAGGAACTTTTCGAGTCTGAAAATTTGAAGCTTGGACCATCGACCGCCGACGAGCAAACGAAAATAACGGACATGATTTTGAACTTCAAACATTTCAAAACACAAATGCAGGTGAATATTTGCTTTGGGGTATTCGGACCATGAAACAATTTTGATTTGGAATGTTTAGACGACTCTAGCTAATCAGGCCAGAGAGGCTTCGGATCGAATCGCGGGTGCCGAACGCATGAAATCAAGCGCTATTCAGGAGGCAGCCTATTATCGAGCCAAACTCACGGCGTACGAGGCTGGTATACATGTGGATGTCTCTCGCGCTGAACGCGAACGCATTGCCGAGCTTGAGCGACATCTCGCTACTCTCATGTCTGAACAGACAGTCATGCGTCGCAAAGTTGATGAACTAAGCGATTCACTATCCTTACAAACAACTCTACTTGAACAAGCCGAGACCCGAGCAACGGACGCTAACAAGCGTGCTGACACGCTTGAGGAATTCCGCGATCGTAACGTCCGTGCACATTCAGAACTTCAAAGTAGGCATATTGCTATGGAAACTGCCGTTCGGGATCACTCAGAGCGCCTGCTTGCACAAACATCTTTGCTCGAACAAAAGGATGCGGATTACAAGCAATTGAACATCCAAGTGCAGGAACTCGTTCTTCTCCGCGATCAGCATATCCGAGCCCTGGATCAAGCACGTACAGCCCTTCAAACACAGACTTCTCGTTCGGATGAAGTTGATGCAGCCCATCAACGCGCGCGGAGTCAAGTCAGTCAACTGGAGATTGAACTTGCAGAACTCAGAGGTGAACTTGAGGCGCGCGCGTCGGAAGTAGAAACTCTTCGGATCCAGCTTGCAGAAGTGGAGAACATGTGGGCCAAGTCACGGGAGGAAGCTGACGCTTTCCGGGCATTAACGACTGGAAGCCTTGGAGAACTATTAGACTCCCATCGCGATCTCCAAGTGGACGAGGACAGGCATGCACGTGCGCATGCTGAGAAAGTCGAGGCGATGGAGACGGAGGCTGTATCCCTCAGAAAGATGCTGAAGGAGGTTACCCAGCGTTTAGAGGAGGCACAAACCCAGCTTGGCGAGGAGCAGCGGAGAGTTCAAGACATGGAATCAGAGCAAACGTTCCTGCGCTCTCAGATCGTCGGGCTTCGTGGCCAGCTTTCTAGTTCCACGTCGGAGCACGGGCGTCTACGCAAGGACTTAGGGGACAAAGAAAAGGAACTTCGGGAAGCTCTCAGGGAAGCAGCTGATACAAATGTTCGGTTGGCGATGCTTCGTAATTACCTCGCCGAAAACGGACTCAACCCGGAGTCGGAAGAATCTGTGAGCCGCCGACTTGACGTATCCCGTATAGCCGAACTCGAGAAGCAGCTGGACGAGCGCATCCAGCTTCACGAGTCCTCGGAACACGAACTCGCACAGGCCCTCCGGAGAAAGCAAGATGCCGAGGCTCAGGTGACCACCCTGGTGTCACAGTTAGACCGCTCGCGATCTAGACAAAGTCCGATCGTGGAGAGCGATTCTACTGCAGAAGCTCGGGCTCTCGAGGCTGAGAACAAGCTTGAAGAAGCGGAACGTAACTACAAAGCAAGGATGCAGCAGATGGAAGAAGACTACCAACTTGCTGTTCACTATGTGAAGTGAGCTATGATACAGTCATTTAGCAAATAATCGCTTATGTTTATTCAGAGGCACCGAAAAAATGATGCGGAGGATGAAAGAGGAGTTGACAAAGCAGAAGACGGCGAATTCTACCCTCCAGGTGGAGCTTGATGTAGCACGTGGTCGCTCGAGCACTGAACCTGGGTCAAGACCGTATGTTAACGGCAGTAGCACCCCCACTGACGACAGCCACGATTTGCTCCGCTCCCAGCTCATCGATGCGCAAAATCAATCTCAGCGGTTAACCAACGAAAATGTGGACTTGCGCCAGCGTATCGAGTCACTCGAGAAAGACTTGGCAGTGATGCGAGAAAACCTGATGGCCTCTCAACAAGAATCGGATGACAGATACTCCCGTGTGGAGGAGTTGGAGCACGAGGTCGAGCGGCTTAATGCCACGCTGGCCATCTACCGCAAAGGTTCAGATGAATCGGCTGTTGAACAACTCACCCAAGAAAACACCGACCTCAAACGAGAAAACGAACAGCTTTCCCACAAGATACATCTTCTTCTAGAGGTCGATCAGCCGTCATTCAATCGTCCGTCAAGCATGTCAAGCTCGGAGAACTTTGAACACCTCTCTAATGAGTTGGATGATTGGCAGCGGCAACTCGCTAGCTCCATGAGCACGCGCCGACCGATGAGCAATTTTGATTCTTCACCTCTTGGACATGGTCGGGCGGGCTCACGGTCATGACAAATTTTGTGGTATCGTCGCCGATGTTTCTTGCATATTTACATTCATACCATTATTTCCTTGATTGCTTTCGCCAATACTTACACTCGTTCGGATTTGCAAGTTCATTACCATAATTGTGATTCGTTCCATTTTCTTATGCAAGTAAATACTTGAGTTATGCGATTTATGCGGCCTCTGCAGCCATTCGGGTCCATTCAATCGCCTTCTGCTTCACAACCACAGCACCTTCTTCGTCACCCAGCTTGCGCTCCAGATCCAGCCACTTTTTGAAGAAGGCCCTGCAGTGATTTGAAGTAAGCGAGTGGTACCCCAATAGTATGCATTCATACTTCGCCTTGTGGCTCGTCATCTTGATCGCAAGGACATGACTGAACAAGTTTCTGCAACGCCACTTAGCATCTTTTACGTTTGGCATGTTGGAACTCACCGCAAATGTTGAATGTTCCCTTTGCCAGCCTCCATGTCCATGTAAACAGACCAAATGTCCCATCGTTTGGGATGCGAGTCTACAATACCCTCGAAAATTGTCCTCCCTCGTTCCGCGTCGCCGAGCTTGTACTCTAACTGCGCGAACTTGGATACTGTTTTCAGGTCTGGTAGGCAGATGTGTTCATCAACCGCACACATACGAAAATGTACACCTACGCTTCCGCTTCTCGAGACTCTGCAGGGACCGTGACAAAAGGTTGCGTGCATCCTCGACTAGACCACGTCGAAGGTAGTGCTCGCAGAATAACGTCCAAACTTTCGAGCTTTGACCAAACTTTTTGCACGTTCGCTTGTACTGTTCTTCTGCTTTCTGTCAGATATTTAGACGGAGGTTAGGATGATGGTGTGCGTCGACGAACCTCATGTTTTTCACTTTCATCAAAAATTGATGCCAACCGCAGATAAATCGTCTTGGAATCATTATACCGCGCCGCATCCTTAAAGACAGCTTCTATGGTGACATCGGTACCATAAACGTTCTCCAAATTTAAAAGGGCTATCCACACGTTGAGCTTTTCCTGTTCTTCTCGGAAATGGATGGTTTGAATGGCACGTTTGCCAATGCCTCGCGCCTTGTCGATCTCCAAGAGCTGCAGTTGGAAGGACATATACTGGATCCACAGATAAGAGGAGTTGGGGGACCCTAGAAGCATTCGTTCAAAGTCGGCGTTTGAATCAGGTAGCTTCGTTTGCATATCTGCAGTAACGTCCAACTCCACTTCCTTGCGTTTTTTCCGCTTCCTTTTCTCTGAGAGGCCGACTTCCTCGCTATCGCTTTGCTCTGAGGATTCTGACTGCGAGTCCTCGCGCAGTTCTGCATCATGCGCAAACCACTGGAAACCATCGATCTTGAGGGACGAAACAGTTCTTTCTTGATCTCCTCGTAGTTTCGGAGAACTGACAGAGTCGAGCGAGGTGAGGTCAATTTGCATAGGGACATCGTCTTCTTCGTCCGAGCCGGAACTATGCATATGTTCCTCACCCAAGCTACTATCGGACACATCAAGTACTTCCGCGTCGTTTGCAACGCCAAGTCCGACATCCTGGGCTTGATCAGGATCTGCAGCAACTTCATCCTCATCGCCGGCAAAGTACGAAGGTTTCAGGCCCAGCGAGAGTTGCTTCATTTCGAGGTTGCGAGAGATAATGATAGCTCTTACACGATCACCTTCACGGAACGTGCGGAGGGCGATCGTGACGTCCGCGTCCTTGTTATCCGAAAGCTGGCGGCAGTGTTTCAAAAGGCAAAACAACCAGACTGGTAACTTACCTGGGACTTGTGACACAGTCCACTAATCTTCGTACCCTCTATCTCAATAAAGATGCCATATTGTTCGATGCGTTTGACTCGGCCAACGACCTTTTGACCTTCTCGAAGATCACTTAGAGTGAGTGTGCTGGATTGCGCCTGGCGGGTCAGGTCACCCGATCGGAAAGTCATCTCGACCTTCTTGTTGGTAAGATCAACGCTTGTACAGGGTGAGTGAGTCGAACTCAGCATTACCGCGGACTGACATACTTTAAGACTCTACCCCTGATCAATTGGTTCACAACGAACCGGCCCTTCCAATCCTTTATGTACTACAAATTATTTTCAGTACATCAGCCCTTGGAGAGTAGCTCGTGTCATACCTCGTCAAACAGTTCCTTGATCTGGACCCGAGCATCAATTCCTCTTCCAAGTGTCACGAATAGCCCGTGCTCCGCTACACTCTTAATGAAACCCCTGACAGTATCCCCAACTTTGAGATCCTCGATACTATTTATCTCACGATCGACTGGCTGTTTAGCACCATCCGGCGAAAGTCTCGAGGCACGTGTGGAAAGTAACAAGTGATTTCGTGACTTGTCAATACCAACCACCGCAGCTCTCAGGACAGAATCTACAGCAGGGAAGGGATTTCCGGTTTCGTAGTCGTCCGAGGTATCATTTGGATGTAGAGATCCGCTGATCCGGGTGGTGACCTTGACGTGAGCACCGTAGCGTCCATATTTGACCACTCGACCACCGACGATTTGTCCAATGGCGACGTTGTCCATAGACAATGCAGCCTTCTTCAGTCGATCATTTTTTGAGCATCCGGCAACGACAACGAAATTCTTCTCTGGGCTGCGAGATACTACAACTAGTGAGACAACGGAGGCACCTAGCTTCAAAGATGTCTTGAGCTCTGGTACGGTCGTGTTCCAGTGGCGCGCCAAGCCCGAGAACGAGATGAGCGCGCGGACATCAGATGGCCTGAGTGTAAGTACGACATTCAACTTATGTAGCTGAGTGACAACGCCCTCGACCGCGTCCCCTATGAGAACGTCGGATATATCGGTTATACTTGAGGTGAACGAGGACGAGGCTTGTCGGATGCTGGCCACGATCTGTAATGCGTCCGGCCGTACAGAGATGATGCGTACTTTGATCACTCTCCCCGGAGCGTATATATCGGTGAGCTTTGCGCCAGTCTCGCTAGGGGTTATTCATGTGGGACATAGACACAGACAGCAAATGATTCATACCTGGCCTCACGAGCGGGCACAACAGCCTTCACGTTGTTGAAAAATTCGACCATCAGATGCTTTTCCGTAACACGAAAAACGACCGCATAGGTAAGAGACCCGACCTTGGCATCAGAAAGGGATGTCAAGATAGGAAGCGTGGTGTCCAGGAGTGTTTTTTTAGCGGTCAATACAATACGATTTCGCTCCGGGTCGACCGTAAGAACCTTGAAGACGGTGAATTCAAGCAAGGTGGTGATGTTACAGATACGTACACGACATTTTATGCTCCTTCCAATTTTGAACCTTTTCGAAGGATGCTTGAGAGGTATATCGGCATAATGTATGGGCCAGACCACTCCATCCACATTTCCAGATATAGACACGAAGAGCGCAGAATCCGTCAATTGCTTGATTGTCCCTTCTAATATCTCACCAACATGCACCTCACCTACTTGCAGAAACTTTTGCGCTAAGATGGATGGCCGCAGAGAGAGCTGTAAAATGCCGTCAAACAGATGATAGCCAGTAACGCGCGCCTTGTGCAATGTATTCACCCTCCACGGTCCGGATGACGTGGAGAGTGCCGGAGTATGTTCATCGGAGACTTGTGAAATCTAGTACCATAAGTCAACGTCAACGTGCTGAATAATGTGATGCTCACGTGAATAAAGCCGCCTTGATTAGGTTGTATCTCTACAAGCAGCCCACTCTCTGTTTCTACCTTCTGCACCTTGACTGGATCAAGGATAGTGCCTACGGGGAAAGCAGTCGACAAAAGCTGGTTCTTGGATGTTCTTTTGGACTGAAGTTCGATATGGTGCTCCGCAAGTGTGGCAACGAAGCGTGGTGGATTCGACCCTGGAAGATCATACAACACCCTTGCCTTTACTTTTTGCCCCACTTTGAGTGTTTTATGCGTGCTCGACAAGTGAAACCCGTCAACTGTTGCATCAAAGAAGCCTAGGGTTTGCAAACGTAGGCCGTTGGGGACGACAGCAGTAACCAAGGATTGAACCAATAGCCCTGGCAACATGGATGAAACATTGGATATTTCAGATACCTGAAAACGTTATTCAGCCATAGGATAGCAAAGGTCGTTAACAAACTCTACCGAAGATGACACTACTGCTTCGGGATCATTTGTGAGAGTGCAAGTACGTCCATTTGACGACATTTTAACGACGGAAACGTCTATAAGCGCCCCGACGTGTAGCTTTGGCCCCTCAGAGTCCTTGTGAGCGTCACGGAACGACAAAAATCCAGATACTCCGGATATGCCAAGGTCTAGGATATACCCATGGTCCTCGACACTTTGCACAGCTGCACTCAAGGACTGGATATGTAGGACATCAGGGTCCCGCTTATCACGTCACTAAGAGAGACTCACATAGCCAACTTTCAGATCAGCTTTCCGCACGTCCATGTTGACCTTTTCTGGGAAGAGACTGAGCTCAACCCTTCGACTAGCTTTGACGGCATCGTCACGAACACGCCAAAGGCCAGCTGCGTCAGTTGTACCCGGAGCATGTGCACTTATTACAACAGCACGGATGTATTGCCCGATACAAAAAAGACTAGTCAAATCCGGAACTTGTGTAGAAATTTCTGATGTATCATCTTCAAGCTCTTCGTCCTCGACGTCGTCCATTGAATCGAGTCGCTTGGTGAGCTGAGGCGTAATTTGAGTGATGGGAACGTGAGCGAAAAGTTGATTGGGCAGCGAGACCACGATAGCCAGAGGTTGTATTGACATTACTTGACCAAGCACTTTCATGCCTGGAATGAGCCGCTACAGGGGATTAGCTTCAACAGGAACAGGACAACCTCAACGTACCTTGTAATTCAGGTGCTCGATACGGATGGTGCCTTTCTTCTCAGTGACCTCTGTGGATTTGCCTTTGACTTCGGACTTGCGATGCTCGCGTCCCACTTGAGTTCGCTTTGAAGACTTGAAGACCTGAGTGCAATCCGTCGCTATGGTCGAGTAACTTACAGTAAATAATTCCTGATCTGCTTCTCTGACTGCCTCTGCTCGGATCGTTTTGACCTCGAGTGGTGTCAGAGTAGTTCCACCTCCACGCGGAAAATCTATCCCATCCAGCGTCATTGCAGATGTACCAGGGACTGGATCTCCTTTATGGTTCTTCTTCTCTGACATTTTCGATGACAGCTTGATTTTCTTTGATTGTTGGCCGGGGACGCCATCATCGAGACCATGCTTGTGTCCCTTCATGACGAATATGACTAGGTATAAATTTTGGCGACCGAATTGGGTAACGCTCGTAACAGTCTACTCCGACTAGTTTCTTTTCCACCACCACCAACTAGTTTCAGTCAAGAATGGGTGCGTTTTGCGTCTACCGTTGCAAACATGGCTGATTCCCCTCTTTTCTAGATTATCAGGTTTGGACATATGTCCTAGTACATTCATCGTCGTCATTCAACCTTTATTTTAGAATCGTGTGGGCTCAAAATTTGGTGGCGGAGGTGTCGCAGGTGCATCGGAAACCAATGTCGATAGAAGGGAGCGCCTTAGAAAGCTTGCGTTGGAAACCATTGACCTCGCAAAGGTATGGCTGCCGCTGTTCATTTTTCGCATTCTGAAATCCTTGCAGGATCCGTACATTCTGCGCAACCATCTCGGATCTCTTGAGTGTCGGCTGTGCCTGACGCTCCATACGAATGAAGGGTCATATCTTGCACACACGCAAGGGAAAAAGCATCAAACAAACCTCGCTAGACGTGCCGCACGGGATGCGAAGGAAACCCAGTTGATGGTGGCTCCCGCCCAATCCAATGTGCAGCGCAAAGTCTTTCTCAAAATTGGCCGACCAGGTTATCGCGTAACGAAAGTTCGAGACAGGGACACTGGAAAAGAAGGGATGATGGTGCAAGTTCATCTGCCTCAGATTAAACCAGGCATTATTCCCCGTCGACGGTTTATGAGTGCATGGGAACAAAAACGCGAGCCACCAAACAAGGCATACCAATATTTGATAGTACGTCCTTCCGTCGACAGAATGCGCCAACCCTTACACGCCCATATGAAGGTTGCGGCCGAGCCATATGAGACAATTGCCTTTCGCATCCCCGCAAGAGAGATAGAGGACGAATCTGACGACGCTGGTTACTGGAATTGGTCACATTGGGATCCTGATACGAAGCAGTACACCTTCCAGTTCATGTTCCGCATGTCTTATTGACTTCGAATGGTAATTTGCAATGGTATTCTCCTCACATGTTGTATGA